>JALPQI010018005.1:0-34719 GCA_025490895.1 Thaumatotibia leucotreta
TCGTACATGCGCATCGTGACCAAGACCACGCGTGACCTCGTGCCCAAGACGATCATGATGATGATCATCAACAACGCCAAAGATTTCATCAACGGGGAGCTATTGGCGCATTTGTACGCTTCCGGCGATCAGGTAAGGCTGTCTTGTTCTTTTAAAGGCCGGTTACTGTTTCAATTTGTTCTACCAGTACTGTTGACTATGATACTGTACACCCATTATTCATATCATTGCGGATCTTACTTTTTATTGTCATGTTCTTCGCTGTTTTTGGAAGCAGTCCGTGAGTCCTTTACTCTCTCTTTTCTCTTTACTTAGATATCTACTCTACTATTAAAAGATATATTGTAGAGAACATGGAATTGCATATGAAGTGATTTGTGAGTTTGCACCGTTGCAAACAAGGTCAGCCTTTAGGGTGTTACGGCCACCGTTGCATATCGTCGGGTTAGAGGCAGAACCAACTATTTAGTTGAAGTTGGATTTGACAAATTGTATTTTATGCCAAAGGCATAGAAAACTATTCGCTAAAAGATGTTTTACCGAAATAGTTGGTTCTGCCTTTAAGCCGGCGATATGCAATTGTATTATCAAACCGATTAGAATTGCAGTCGAAAGTACTGTTGACACAAGAGTGTATACGACAATCTAGGATATATTCATAGTTATATTCATATATTTCTAGTTTAAGTGCCGAGACTTACAGACAATAGATTAATTAATCACTCACTACATCTATAAACAACTCTTTTCTAGGTAAATGAAGTATCATTTGTTGTGTCAACAGTACTTTCCAATCCCTTTCTGATTCCGGTTTGATAATAAGCATGCGGTAATTCACCTACGCCAACTCGTTCCGCAGTCTCAAATGATGGAGGAATCACCCGAAGAGGCGCTGAAGCGCGAAGAAATGCTCCGCATGTACCACGCGTGCAAAGAGGCGCTACACATCATCGGCGACGTGTCGATGGCGACTGTCAGCACGCCCGTGCCACCGCCTGTGAAGAACGATTGGTTGGAGAGCCGACTGGATTCTAATCCGCGCCTGTCGCCGCCGTCGCCCGGCGGCCCGAGGCGTGCCGCGCCTGCTCAGCAGGGTGAGTCTCATTTAGTGTTTAGGTCTATGATAAGGTTAGGGTTGCCAACTAAAGATCACAGATATGCGGGATATTCGCGAATTAATTGCGGGATTTGGCTGTAAAATGCGGGACGGGAATGACATTAACATTAAAAAATAATGCTTAATTTCAGATCGGTTAAATTTAGATGCACAATTGCACAGTAAAGTTATACACGTTCAGTACACGGTGCTCGCAGGCTATAGTCGCCGTAGTCGCGTTACATTCAAATTAACCTGTCGCAATCTTAAATGCTTTCATTTTCGTATTCATATTATTACTTTAGTACTTTCAGTTTAGTATCCCCTGAAAAGCGGGACAACTGGCGTCCCGCGTGAACCCTTTGCGGGACTCATACTTAGGGCCCCAGAAACGGGACGTCCCGCATATAGCGGGACAGTTGGCAGCCCTAGATAAGGTCCGACCGAGACCCATATTTTAGTCTCGGCCGAGACCGAGAATAAATCTGATTCTCGGCCGAGACCGAGACTGAAACTTGGTAGAAAGGATAAAAAACGTATAAATTACATAAAAAATCCCTAGCAAATACCTTTAGTAAGTCCAACGTCAAACTAAAAACAGCAATTTTTTTCGGATATTTTCTTTTTTTATTTTAGGTATTTTTATCGATTGTATGATAGGGGTAGAGTAAGCGTACTCTAAATTATTCCTTCCGTTCATTTCAAAGTGAAATTGAAGTCAGTTCATATCAATATGAGATCAATATAATCGCAGTAAGTTCGCCAGATGGCGTCAAGCTCGCCAATTACAGCTCATTACGAATCTCGGCCATTTTTGGCCGAGAGCCGAGAGGGATGTCTCGGCTCGATTTTTGGCCGAGAATGCCGAGACCGAATTCTCGGTCGGACCTTAGTCTATGATGGAGTGGGTTTATAAAGTGGCATACAGTGCAAACTTTGTCACAGGGGAAGATCGTGTCTGATGGTAACATAACCCCATGCCAACGTATACAGGGTGTAATCGATAAGTATTTACAGGGCATAATTCCGTAAATATGAGAGATATCAGAAAACTTTTAACTGATATCGAAAGTACGTTACCCAACGAGTAAAATTATAGTAATAACTTTTTCTAAATAGATGAAGTAATATTAAAAATACTAAGTTAAAATGCTCCCATACATTTAGTATGACGACTTACAGCCTTAAAGAATGTCGGGTGTCGTAAGAGATAAAATTGTTAGAGATTCGTTATTTGTACGAATACATTGTAATAAAATAATAATACTACTGTCTATGAAATAATTAATCCAACATTTATTCTTAAATTAAAAGTTTGTTATCTTTGAATGAACGGTTACGTACTAAATGTATGGAAGGGTTTGAAGTAAATATTTGGGATATTTCTGATTTTATTTCAAAAAGTTATTAGTGTCATTTTACTTGTTGGGTAACGCACTTTCGATATCAGTTAAAAGTTTTCTGATATCTCTCATATTTACGGAACTATGACCTGTAAACACTTATCGATTACACTTGTATATTACATAAATGAATAAATCCCTATAATTTCAGGTTCGATGGGCCAACGGGGCGCCCCGCCGCCGCCGGGCGCAGGCACGGGCCGGCCGGCGCCGCCATTGCCCTCGCGGCCCGGCGGCGCCGCCCCACCACCCCCCGGCGGCCGCCCCCAACCCGGCGGCCTGCCTGCCCCGCTCATACCGACGTGAGTATAACACTTTGCGAATTACCTGTAAGTGTAAAGGTGGCGACTGACTTGTAACGTTTGCTTGTAATGTATCGTTCAAAGCGAGCATGTTGCATTACAGTTACATTACAGCTGTGCGGCGAACGCTCATCGTGAGCGCTCTGTTCATTTGAGCTCCGTCCATTTTGTTTAAAAATGGCAGATATAGAGGTCGCGTGTGCTTCACTTATTTTACTTTAAGTCCTTGTTATATGAAAAACAAGAAGAAAAAGATGAAACGATATTGGATATCTAATTTGTACAAAAGAAGAAACAGCGACACGAATATAATACTTGAATAATTATTATTTATTGGAATGATCTGTATTCGTGGGGTCCCACAGTATTTCCTTTTCTCTGTATTTGTCAATAAATGATAAAACTTCCTCTCTATCCCATTCCATATTTAGTTTTTTATTAAAATCTAGTTCACAAACAAAATGACGGTAGAAATGCTCTCGCGGCAACTAGCGAACCTGTACTGACTTGTAATGTAACGCTCATAGGGATTCGCGTAAAAACCGACAGCCGAGTGGAGCACGCGGTGCTAGCGGCGAGCAGCTCGGCTCGCTGCACTGACTGTTGTAATGCTCGTGTTGTATCACGTTACTTTTCTCAAACTTGCTACGGAATGTTGATGTTACTTACTTTAAATGAAACCCGGAAATACTATGTATACGGTGTCATATGCTAAGATGATATGTAAAGAGATTTCATGTATTTATTTCACACCTAGGACTGCAAACAAACTGTCTTTTGTTTTGAAACGTCAAATTGTGACACTAGGTCTTGACATTCAGCCACAGAAAAAAAAAATAACTTAAGAACTAATGTCTATACCACCGGGTAAAAGGATACCTCAAATAGATTTAAAAAAAAGTTAGGCGCGAATGTTTTTTTTTATGTTTTACGATACTGTACAATTGGTTTATTTACAAATTGAATAGTATGGTTCGCCGAAATCAGTTCGTTTTATTTCATGGCAAGTTTGAGAAAAGCACTATACAAATCTCGGCAAGAAACAGGGTTACAGGCCGCGTATTCCTATCTGGCCTCAGTTCCTTCGGCCAGATATATCTACTTGGCCTGTAACCCTTCGTTTCCTGTCCTCTATAGTAATGTACTATTACACCGAAATGTTACTAGTCAGTCGCCACCTTTAGACCTGAGTAGCGAGCGTCGAGCGGCGCGTCCGGCGAGGCGGGCAGCAGCGCGTCGAGCGTCCAAGGAATTTGGGCAGCGTGCGCTCAGACCACGTGCATACGTTTGCATTTGTTTAACATGGACGCCCCACTGGACGCCCGACTCGAGCGTCTACTCAGGCGTTATACTTACGAACAAGCTATCAGAGTAAGGCTATGTCCTACGTAGGCGATCCAAAGCGTTGACCTTGTCCTACGTGCACGCGAAAAGTCCTATCCATTTGATTTTATTCGCAAGGGAATCGCTCACCTGGGACATCGCAATATACATTAGTGATTCCGTAAGGAAATATCGGGTCAACAAAATTTGGTTGATTGGAATCTAATAAAAGAGGGGTAGTCTATCTCCCGGCGACATCGACGTACTGTCGCATCAATTATGTGCCTACTACCTACTACAGATATATTTTGGTACAAATCTCATCGGCCTTTTTGGACTTGGCTGTACGCTGTCTAAAGGCCGGGATTAAAACATTGCTTTTATAAAGTGCCCAACGCAGCAGTTATAATAAAATATTCTTGTATGCACATACAAGGATTATAATTGTAAAACACTATGTTTATGTTAAAAATGTTGTATTTATGAAATTATATTTACTAAGTATTGTAACTGGTGTGTTTCCTCAACTACAAAATATGCGACACCGTAATTATTAAAACATTGATGTGACAATTTCAACGTTTATTCAAATTGTAGCTTAGTTACGATCTTGTGTATTGGCTGTGTAAATTTAGTTTGGGGTTATTTATTGAGACAAAATTAAACAGTTACTTAAAAGAAAAGTAGCACTATTACTGGTTATAAATTTCTGGTGAAGGTGCATTGCATTTGTTAGTGACTTGCCTGGAATTTAGCATTTATGATTATCTATGAATTTGAAACTTCTTTGAAACTTGAAGTTATATATGTAGAGTACAGTAATTTGCTTGGTTGTATGGTAATGGAAAGGTGAAACTTTTTGTGGACTATATTATGAAAGTTTCTGCATGGTGCTCGGGAACATAATTTATAGAAATATTCCACATAACGTAAACTCTGAGTTAGCTTGTAATATGATAAGGTAAGAGTTTGTCGCCGCGAGATAGACTGTCCGTCCCTCTTTTATTAATGTAATTAGTAAAAGATGAGAAGTCTATCTTGCAGCAACATACCATCGCACTAATCATGCGCTAAGCCTATAGATGCAGTGCATAATCCTTTGCCTTGGTATTTGGAAATTTCTGATATTATATTGCTGTCACAACGACTTTCAATATACCTTGTACTGAATCGAATTGAGACAGACATATAAATTCCGACGTTTCTGTGAAAATACGATGGAATAATATTTTACACTGGTAACATCTGTTTTTAATTTGTATAATCACTCAGTGCAAAAAGTAAATTCAGCATAACAATGTATTTTTAACTTCCTGTCAACCATCAGAGATTATTGACAGGGAGGATTGTTGTGGCCTCTGGAATTCGTGGTAAAATACATAGAGTTCTTCCCGGGTACCATGTTTTAATAGTGAAAAATAATACGTCCTTAGCCAATACCTCGGCGAGTGATCTCTCGCCGTGTTACTTTCGTGGGCTTCGCTTATTTGAGGCATTTGTGTGGGTGATGTAACAGCCATAATGCATAAATATAGGTGTAATATTTTTTGTACTACATTAACAGCTTATTGTATTAATATGTCATTTTATAATATTTCAATGTATGTACATATTAACATTTACGAATAATAGCTTATATTGTGCAATATATTTGGTTTTGTTAATAGTTTGTGCTAGTAGGCTGCATATTTGATCTGTAATTGTTTTTATCATATTATCCCCCTTATTCGTAAACGTCTCCTAACCTGGAAAGAATGCTGTTAAGTATCGTTAGTCTCCTTCCGTTTAATCAACATTTATATAAGACGGAAAGAGACAATCAATACTTATCGGCTTTCTAGTGTAGGAGAATTTTCTGAATTGGTATTATGTTCGTATTTTTAAAGGTTTTGATCGTTTGCAGTTTAAATAAAAAAGATCCATCAAATATGTACTAAAATTGAGCACAAACATTTTCAAAAGTTGAGTGTGTGGTTATTTTCGCAGGCGGCGCTAAGCGAGCGACCCCGTCGTCTGCCCACTAACTAACTAACTTAAGTTACGTACGAACCTAAAGGTACTAAATCTGACGCGATTGTTAACTTAGTACTATTCAATTCTTTACTTACACTCATTTTTCATCGCCGCTATACAAGAGGACGCTAGCGCTTTTCGCGTATTTCGGTGTTTGTTTTAAGCTTTCCCAAAATCAACTTTCTATTGGATATTTAATGATTTTTCTACTCATTATCACATATTCTTTCAATCGTTATGTGTGAAAAAAGGTCCTAAAACTTGTAAAAAATTTTTTACTCTCTATTTGCTATAATTATCAATGCTATAATCTATGGAAAATGATGTCAATGGATGAAGATAAGATAACATATATCGTAGCGCCTGAGGTACTCATAAATATCTGAGCAGGCCTCCATTGCATGACACGAGTAGGTACTGCGTTAGAGTGCATGTTTAGATATTTTTGACCACCGTGATCGCTCCGGTATATCTGACGGCGACGGTGCCTATAAGGACTGAAAAACCTCTTAATGCTGAGTAGAAATTAATATCATAAAAGTATCCAAGTTCATAAAAGTTAATATTGGGATGACCAAATTGAATTAAAAACGCCCATTTAACTAATTGTCGTTATAGAACAAACTTACAAACGTTGTTTATAAACGCGTGGTTGATTTTGTCAAATAATTACATGGATAAATATACGAGATTCGTTTGTCTGTTAGTTCTATACGCCCTGCTCATTAGATCGTGCTCTTAACCTTGTGCTTGATTATTTTAAGCAACGCTCATGTTTCGAGTGTTGCTTGTAAATATAATGTGGGTGTAAATCGCAGGGGCATATATTCGCGATCAACGCTATCGTGCTCTCGGATTCGGCCATGCACTAATAAAATAAGTCAGTATAACCATGTAACACAGTTCGTATACGATATAATCTCGAAATTGACTCACTACACTATATTATGCAGTGTGTCACCATAATGCAGGCTTTTATTGAAACTGAGGAATGAAATGCAGATTTTTAGCCAAACCGTGAGCATTATTTTAGTTCAATAAGAAGCAATGCAGTTTGAAATGAATCATTAGCGCTTGACAATGACATAACGCAACCTCAGTACACGCGTTAAATTGATCGTTCAAATGAAATGAATGTTGTCAACTGTTAATACTTGAAAGCGATTGTTAGTAATGTATATTATCACCCATTTTCTTAATAGCCCGGGTCATGGTAACATACTGTATGTTACCAAAAGGAATGAAGCTTATAATGATGGGGCAGCTATTTCACCACGTTTATTTAGAGAGGAAAATTAATTAAACTTATTAGAGATATAGTACTACTACCAAAATAGCATTAACAATACATGTGGTTGTGCTCTAAGTACATGTATTTTGATAACAATTCACTTGTAATTAAAACGATTGTGCAAAGTAATGATTGATTAAATGCCATTTTTGGTTTTATATCGTATACGGACTATCTATTAAAATGGGTTTCAACTGTATATCAAACATCATTTATAGTTACTTAACGAGCAGTGAATAAATAATATTACATGTAGTAAGTTAACAACTGCTCGGAATACTAGAAAATAAATATACATATGTTATATACATTATTTATTAGTTGTAATACGATCAATACTTATGATACGTCTGAAAAATATTGCTTCCAAAGATTATTAAATGAATAGTGAATTTATCATGTACTCAAACTTATATATACAAATAATTACATATACATGTTTGCTTACAAGTTATCTTTCGGGCAGCCAAGAATAATATCGAGTTCCTTTTTACCGAATGGTAGTGACAAGACAATAGCAATAACTCGATACGATTGTTTTGTTCGGTCACCAAAGGTTGTGTGCACAACGATACTGGTTCATGTTCAAAAGGGCTGCCTTCGGAGAGATATCTAGATTATATCCTACGATGACGTTAGGTGTCATGAAGAGTTTATCTATACACTGTTCTCTTACACTTGTGAGTAAAAACGAGAAAACAATGAGAGATTGCATTATGTTTTTTTAAAGAATTTTACTATTTTTGATTTAATCATGTTCCGATCTTATTAGAAAAGTAGTTTTTAAGTTGATCTTGAATAATTATCATATGTGATATCACTGCATGTATTTTTGCACATCGATTTGTGTGTGGTCTTCAAAACTTCTTCTGTCTTCTCATTAACTGTGGGTTCGTTGTGTCTAACTCTGCAATATGACAACCATTGATGCGACACTATATTACATTTCTCACCCGACCGGTGGACGCGAGTTCAAAGTAGAATACTTCCTATCAAATTACTTGTAGCTGTAGCACGGAATATCCACTTTAGCAGTAGTTTATCTTTCTTTGTAGCAGAGAGACTTGTCAATAGTTAAAATACGATTACTGTATTCACAGTTACCCTGTAAGAATAATATTTATTTACTTTGAACTTACGTATCGTTAACAATGTTGTATCAATTATGGCGGTTACATTACTCTGGAAATGTCTTACAGAGAAGCTGTGAGAATTGTTTATGCTTATAAATCCGGGTCCACAGTGGCATGAAAGGGAATAAAGTAAGTATGGAAGTTGTGGGATGTGTGCACGTGTACTAGTTTAGGCCATGAGATGTGTGAGCGGGTATTGATGTGGTTGGGTGCAGGCGGCCGGGCGCGGGAGGCGCGGCGGGCGCGGTGCAGGCAGCCGGCGCGGCCAACGCTGCCATGAACCAGCTGCCGCCGCACATGCGCCAGCAGATCAACCAGGCCGTGGGCCAGGCCGTCACCAACGCCGCCATCAGCGAGCTCAGCTCCGCCTTCGCCAGATTCAAGTAAAGCGGACCGCGAGCCGCGCCCAATGGCGCCACCGCCGCTGGGCGCGGCGACCGACCCACACTAACCCGAACGCACAACTCGTACCCCGCACGCGTTGTCGTCCAACTACATTTACGACGCGGCGTGCCGAACCCGCTCCGACATCGCCGCTACTATTTGTATAGATAAACTCGAATTTTCAAATATATCGAAATATTAATTTCTATACAAATATTTGATACATTATCATTATCGTGTCTTGTATATTATACACGAGGTAGATTAATAAGCATCGTTGCCGCGATTTACCAATGTGTCCACCCATTTGTTACGCTTACTGGTGTTGTCCGAGATCGAGATTTTGTGTAGAATGTGTGCGCGACACTAACCGATGAGCTTTTGTTGTTCGTGAACAGTTGCTTCTGGACGGTACCCGAGTGTAGCCAATGTATTGTACAGTGCCTGACTAACATGACTGTTGTGCACATATTAACAGTTAGATCACTAGTGAAACGTTATCAATGTTACCATTTTATGATAACGTCGCTAAGAATATGCCTTTCCCTGACCTACTAAATAAACCAATTAAGTGTATAGTTCACAGTATGCCTAAGAGAACTTGCTCAATCAGACGTGACAGACGATGAGGTTTTCTGAAGATCGCACACGGTTTCTGTTATTTACAAATTCAATGTACCGGAATACATTCGTAAGAGCAATAAGATCGAATAAAATTTAGTACTTAACGTGTATGAAATCGAACCAAATTCGTGTTAAGTATAAATGACTCAATATGGCAATGGATGAATTCAGTATTAAATTTGATGAAATTATTGTTGAAGAGTGCTATTTATGATTAGCTGTACGGATATTCCACGATACGGAAGGAGTATGTAATATTTAATTATTATAGATAATTATTATTGAATATGTAATTACCTTTATTTTATGTAATTAATTGTAAATGTTACATTGAGTGGCTTATGATAAGTGTATAATGAATTGTGTAGATGAGCCGTACGAAGGGTCGTTTGCTGCGACTGTGTGCCCCGAGCGCCTTGTGTGGTTTCGCCTTGCGGCAGAGCCAGGGAGGATGTCAAAATTGTAAAATTTTAATATGTTTAGATCGCCATTTATGGGATATCAGTCTGCCGTCAGAGATAGTGGTCGTACACAGACGACTCCCAGACGGGTCGCACGGGGCCGTCCTCCGCAAGTCACTCTGCCGCGCTAGGGGACTATCGAGCATATCATATTGTTTTGTATATGTGCTAGACTTGTATGAACGCATTATATTAAGACGAGAGTGTTTATTTGTCGTTGGTGCACTCGACACTATGTACGCGTAGAGCTAGCTGCATAGACGCAGTTGTTGCAACTCGTTCTCACCTCAGTGTCTAGGTGTTTCGTAGCATAGAACTTGACCAGACGAGTCTCACGTTACTCTTCCGTCTCTAGTAGTGACGCAACTTATCTATTTATGCATTTAATATACGACGTGTACCCCAGCTTGGTTTATGATATCTAATCGTAATCACGTTCGATTCACAATATTTGTAGTACTTAGGAAAATCAGTGGCGCTGACCGTGACGTTTTAATTCGATGAAGATATATGTACTCACGATGGCACCCGCCAAAACATGTCTCTTGTATTGTTGCTGATAGCAATATCTTTGGTCAATTATTAGAATGTTTTATCACGGTGATACAATGTGAATTCGTTATTAAATGTAATATTGAAAAGTTTATGGGCATTTGAATTAAATATTAACTTGCATCATATTCATAATGTAAGCGTTAGATCGCCCGCTTGCGTCCACATTCAGTCTGCGTTCTCGCCCAGAGCGGCCGAGCGCGCTCGCCTCTGCCCGCGCCCGCTCCTGCTAGGGGCAACGCAGGGCTACGGCCGCCAACACCGAGTTCCTACATCACAAGTATTTAGCGCTGTAGCCAAGCCATTGCTCTATCCTTATTAGACGAATATGATACAATACTAATAATAAATCATCTAACGTTTTGCTCTCTCTCTATTGTTAATAGCGTTAGCGTACCATCGAATAAAGGTATAGGCAGTGATTGTTGGATTTGATATAGTTTATGAATATTGTTAATCTTATGCTGTATAAATAGAGTAATTAAACGCTATATGTGTAACTCAGATGTTTGATTTATTCCAGTAGTTACACGCATATAAAGTAATATTGGCTTTATACAAATATCAATAAAATTTGGATGCAATATTCTACGGAAAGTTTAGGTAAGCTTACTTTCAATAAAATTACGTTAGATATATATAAGCATAAGATACCATTACTTATTTAGTAGTATTACAACATTGGCACGAATTGTTTTACCAAGCTGCGTTAAGAATGATTAGCTCTTGGCATATTCTAACTAAAGCTTGGTTAAATAAATGTTATTAGGTACAATTAGTTGACAATAAAATGCACAGACATAGTGAAGAAACCTTTCTCGTAAATCAAGTAAAAATAAACGTTATAGCATTGTCAGATATACCGACTTGAGAAAGCTTTTCTTACTATATTTGTGACACGTATCATGTAAATGAGCTTTTCTGAGAGAGCTTTTTAATTTGGGGTATCAATTATTCCTTATCTCGAAAAAATAGGTGTATTTTCAGTAGTTTAGTTGAGGGAGAACAATTCCTAAATGTGTTAAAAAGTGCTGTGCAGTATAGCCCGTTTACATGAAAGTTTAGGCAAGTAATGCGCTACCAAACGTTTGGCACCGCTTGACTAGCGAGTCTATATGGAACGGTGCATGTGGCCATAATATTGCTATAATAGAAACTGCGGTATGTGACGGCGTAATAGTTGTGCATGGACTACTATCAATATAAAGAAGCATGTGATAATATTTCTTGTACTAGTACATACTTATTTATCTAATTAGCCCTCAAATAAAATCTCAGAATGCACGTTGTTGTTGTGTACTACTGTGTAAACATAACGGACACCTGCTTGCTTAGCTTTCAGCTACTTGTCAGATTAGGTTACCATCTCATCATAGTGTATTGTTGTACGATAAGGAAGTTCATTTATGTATATATGACATTTCATTCCTTGTTATTGTGACAATGATATGAGATTGCTACTAGCTTCCATAATTATTTGTCGGAACATTGACGAGGTACTAACTGATAAGTACATACTTGTCATACATAAATAAATTTTCTTTAATCTATCGGTGTCTGTCTTAAGCCAAATTTAAAACTGCATCAACTTGCTCTAAACAAATTTTCATTACATTGCCCTATTTGATCGCTTGATTGAATTTATTTTACGTTAGTAGTAGCTATATTATGAAAATTGTTCGCAAGTTCTTGTAAGTTTTTTTTAATTGGGCTTCAAACTACCAGTGGGGTGGCGTCAAACTTATCTGAGAATACCACCCAGTTTTATGCTTTCTAATCACAATATCTGAGTATAAGTCGTTGCTGTTCAGGATATGACGCAACGCCACTGTTCTATTGTCCTCATTACTACTTAGTACATTTATCTTAGAAATCGTTGTATATATGTTACAATACAGAGATGTTTCATTTTAGAAAAGCAGTTTAGTTTTTTTATCATGTACATACAAGTACGGTTATACGCTTTCTTTAGATGAAACAGATGTGTTGAATTGGTAAACGTTGGGTCGTTGGAGGATAACTAATGAATGCTATCTTTTCGTGTTTAGCCGACCTGTCCCGAACGTGCCTCCGAAGTTGCCCGAGCGACCACAGAACGGGCGACCATTTTGAACTTCATCGCCGCCATCTTGTGATACGCTGCACTGTAAATATATGTCCTATTTCTTTGTATATTGCTTTAATTTTATTTATTTAAGCGTTATAATGCTACTGTTTGTAAGTTATACTTATATGTAGCATAGTTTAGGGTCGTTGAATTGAAATTAGTATTATCTATATGAAAGCGAGACTGTTTGCTTGTGTCTTATTAATTTGAGAGCACGTGATATGATGTTTGTGAATACTTTATTATGAATTTAACGAGATGTAATCAAATGCGTATACTTAAATATTGCACGCAAGACTTATTCGGTAAGAGGTGCGACGTTCTTTAATAAACGAATAAAATTAAAATGTGACAATAATAATAAGATCTATCTGCTATGCTTCAAGTAATCCAATGTAAATTTATACATTATTTTTTACTTAGCAAAATGAATAACCACTAGGGATTTCTTATACTGTTATTATGAAATATTACGGATGTAGGTATGCATAATTTTTACTATAGTATACATGTTCACCTGAAGTGATTGCGTAGTAGATTGTTCCTAGTTTTTTTTAACAGAACCTCGACGAACACACCTTTGATATAATTGCCAGAAATGCCTTTTTTAAAGTCTCACTAGTTTGAAATTTTGAATGTAATTCCTAGTTTTAATATGAAATAGTTTTTTAAATGAGCGTGATTTTTGTCATCTTGTTCAGAGTAGAGTAAAGCGCTTGTGATCCTCAACACGGAGTAATAAATAACAACACTACCCGATTAGGTACCTACTGTGAATTGTTAATAGTTCGCAGCAAGTTCGTATCTCCATACAAACTTAGTTACTTTCTTATTTTAAATCCACAAATTGTATTATCAAGAAAATTTGTAAATATAATGATATAAGAGATATCTAGGGCAAAATCCGTTTCTGACAAATCAATAGTGCCTGACTCTTGAAAGGTTGTGAGGCAGAAAAGATAATGAGTACGAGTATACGTTTTGCATTTTAGGCAACGAAACATGTCTAGTTCGGCTATTTAAATAATACGACCAATTTATAGTTAACAATACATTCAAGTTTACAAGAAGTTAAATATAATTATCACAAGAACAAGCATTTTTAAACGTGGTTTCAAATGGCAACGAAACTACGAAAAACTTACAAAAAGGAATTCAATATTTGGTGAAAGTGTAAACAACCAAAATGATTGTGAAATTGCTAAGAGACATCGCACAACTTTACACCTGACTATGACATTATGTAGATCATATTTTTCCGTCGAAATTTGACTGCGTCACATATGACCAGGGTTCAGACAAATCGGCGTCATTGTTCGCAATAATATGAACATAACTCCAAAGTCCATTCAGGTGACTATTTACACAGATTTAATGATTTACCGTTAGTACATTTTGGAGTGTTGTCCATATTGTTGCAAACAATGATGTTCATTTGTCCGATCTCTGTACATTATTAGCTTACGGTAAAAAAAAATGAAACTACTACTTGTACCTCGGTATTTTAAAAAGGAAACGTTTATCCTTTAATGATGTTAATCATCCTAATAGTCAAATGTTAATTCGTCCCAATTTTCAACTCTCTGTTGTCAACTTTATTTCTAGGTCATTATAGTTGCAAATGTTGGAACCTCTTATGATACATTTTCGTATCTTTTATTAGAGAACCGTGAGAAGGTAACGGAGTGCCGTAGTCTAAAATGGTGCTTTCTAAAAAAATGCAACATATTATATCATCAGCATCACCAAAAGTAATATCGCGTCAGTTATTGCCGTTTGTAAACAACTAAATAGATTAACCCAAGTTATTTTATCAAAATTTAAAAGCAATTACTACGATGTGGGACTAACATAGTAAACAGATTTGTTTCCTCTTGTAACTGAATAAATTATTCTGTTAACGTTAAAAAATATAGTACTGTATTCTAACTGTGGGGTTTATAGTTTATGTAGGTAATTTAATTACGAAAAAACAGTACGCCTTAACTACGATTCCTACCGAACGGGCTGTCGGCAATTACACTCTGTTGTTCGCCTAATCAAAGTTTGTACGAGGTTGCTAAGTACTTTGTTCGCATGCAGCGGACGATGCAGTGTAATTTGTATTTATATTAGACTCCTCGTGGACGGGCGCACTTCATCGCTTCTGTGGCACATTGAAAATGCGCTTGGGTGCGATCCGACTGCAGCCGGTCGGTGCGAATTGTACAATGTACATTATGATGACGGTGTAAAGCCGAAATTACACTTGTAATTTATTACGTAGATAGTTCAGACGGAGCTAAATTAAGGAATGAGAGGTTAATATTATTATCTCATGATTTAGGTAATATTGGAACAGAGCAAAGCGGTTGGTGGGGATGCCAATAACGATCACAGCGCTTGCTGTAACTTAAATTTACACTTCGCTTATTTCTCTTGATAATTATGGCAAAATGTACCTATTGTTGCCACGGACATGTGGCGCTGTCGTTTTGCCCAGTCCCAATAATTAGCTGTCTGTACTATCTACGTCAAAACTTATAGGTGTAAGTCCGGCCAAAGGTGAAAAATGGAATTGTGATTGTGACGAAGAGGCATCTTCTCGAGGCACTTACTATTGTTTTAAGGCAGACGGCATTTAGTGGCATTGCTTTCCCGGCTCGTGAACAATGCCGATACATCACACGTAAAGAGATTTGAACGCTAGTCACCATTTGTTTAGGTTTTTATACCATTACTTTCATATATTTTGTAATTTATTATTAAACGACTTTTTTCTGTGTGGTAAAAAACGGAAATTATTATTATAAAAATAGATTATCTGAAGGGTCCACGGAAAAAACATGTCCAGTGTCTAAAAAAATTAGGGCAAATTCACACCTTATTCTGTTAAAAGTAAGGCGGTTTTTCTTTTTGTAATTTGAATTGACTAGACATGTTCTTTCTGTGGACCCTTCATCTGTTACGTATGTCGTCGTTATATTTACTCAACTTCGGATGCGACAATATGTATTTCTATGTTAACATTCAACCGAAGATTTTTTTAATACAATATGCATCATGAGATCATGACTTTTTATTTGTTAATTCAAAATATAAGGACTTGTGAAATCTAAATGTGAGTAAAAATACATTTAGAGGTATTATTATCAGTTCGATTTTATGACTATTTTACTATCAATCCCCCGTAAATTCCTACGTAGGAATTTATCAGTCGAAACGGTATCATAGGTGAAATAACTTATAGGTATAATACATTAAAAACTTAGTAGTTAATTTGCCGTTAGGAATACAAGTTCACATAAAAAATATTAATTCGTTAGCTTAGGTACATTTTGCATACAAGTGTATAAAGACAAATAAAAAGACTTGTTGGGTGTTATAATATAATTGCTATCAATCAGTGCCACTAAAGTTGCATTCAGACCAAACGAGCATTCGCTCATTCTATCCCCCGCTCTATGGGATAGAATCAGCGAATGCTCGTTTGGTCTGCACGGTGTACCCTAGCGCCTTGACTGGTAGTTTATGTTCACATATTTGTGAGAAACGTGGATGTTTCCATATATACAGGGTGGAACGGAACGACGATCTTTCCCGCTACCGACCGAGTCTACCAACCATTACGATGAACTTTCAGTATGGGACCAACATAGAAATATCTTTAAAAAAAATTAACCCCTCATACAAAGTCACTCATTAGTTAGAGCTCAATAACTAATATAAACTAATAATAATAGTGTGAAAAAGTCAATTTTCCATGTACGTTTTCGATGTAGGTCCCATACTGAAAGTTCATCGTAATGGTTGGTAGACTCGGTCGGTAGCGGGAAAGATCGTCGTTCCGTTCCACCCTGTATGATGACGATTGTACAGTCTCTATTTTATTCCTTTTAAGTTTTAACCTTCATTTTGAAAGTTTGAAGCGTTGTTTAAACGAGTTTATGTATGTATAATACATAAATACAAATGTATATACAAATTAGAAATCAGTGTAGGTACCAAAACATTTCTCGATTTAAATTAATTTTTTTTGAATCAGTATTGTTTACTCTTATGTTAAATACCTAAATATTTATGTATAACAATTTTCACCTTACCAATGACATGAAGTGAAAAATAGTTGATTGTTTACTATAATTTAACGCATACACATGAGTTACACACATTTGCAGTATTTTAGCTTGACGACTATATCTTACATAATTAATAAATTATTATAGTAGGGTGGTTCGATTGCCATACTAAAACTAACTGGCGTATATTTAGTCATAGTCCTTATGCATAAAAATGTGCACATCTATTTAGGTACTAGTAATTTACAATAGGTAAATTCATAAAACATCCTAACAATCAAATACGCGATTTCTGTAATTAAAAATAAGACTTATTTTATTCATTGCAAATGACTATTTGAAAGTAAACAAATGCGCATGCGCAATTTCAGAGAGATTTAATATTCCTAACGTGTTTTTATGGCAAGCAAACAACCATAAAGTCTATTCTCTTTTCGAGTGAAGCCCATTTTGTAAGAAAGATTTATTTGTACCAAGTCGTACTAAGCCCTGTGGTTATTACTACTGATTTTATAAGTTTAAATTAAATACATTCCCTAAATGTGCATTGTTCACGCGCCAGGAAGTATATTTTGTATATAATTATTATTATGTAAATTAATGTAACATGGACTTGTTTATATTTCGCGTACTGTTGTACGCTGTTGTAATAAATGTGTATAAATAAATTATAAAACCAAGTTTGTTAGTTTTTTTTTCACGAATATTTGTTCCTTGATCATGAGTATCATGACTGTCTATATAGGAACTCTGTGCTTATAGTTAGAATTCATTTTAAAACGATGTGTCATGTCAATGGCAATTACTCTCCCCCTTAAAATGAATTATTATAAGTACATAGAGTTCATTTTTATATAAGGTGGCCAGTTACTGGAGGGTGGCCAGTTACTAGTTAATTTACCCTATACAGTGTGTAAAGTGTGTTACCATGATACAGACTTTTATGGCAGGAAACCAAGGAATGTGATGCAGATTTTTAGCCAAACCGTGAGCATTTTTGTTGTATGTGGAAAAGTTAATTGAGAATTAATGTACTTCAAAATTAATCGTGAATTTGCACTTGACAATGACAGATCAGTACACGCTTTACATTGATCGTTCGGAGGAAATTAACTTAATTGTACGGTCTATTTAAAATTTTGTCAAATGTTAATACTTGAAAAACCTCATTTCAAGTCACTGCAAGTCTTAACTTTTTCTTCAATTTATATATTAGAATCAGCCAAATTTATTCATAAGCATATTCACCTATTTGAATTCAATAAAAATCCCCGCCGAAACTAAGATTTAGCCCTCCCAGAACCTAAAATAGAAATGTTTAAAAAAGTCCTTATTACAGATCCGCCCAAATTCATAACAGTATACCCAATACCGTCAGATCCGAAGTAAAATATACAGTATTTATAAACAAACTAAAACAACTACTCATAAATAAAGCATACTACTCTATAAACGAATTTTTTGAAGATTAATCATTATACTACCAAAATACCTTCAAATACTCACAAAATAAAATTCCACTTTAAAAAAAGGCTTGTAATTTTATATATCAGTATTATAAATATTACATCTAGCTATTTTATTATAATTTTCCCCTCACTAGCTCGTAAAGTGCTCGTTTATCCTTTAATACGAACGTGTAATAAGGTAATAACGCATATTATTCACTTGTGTGGCAAAGTAATGACCATGGTTTTGGAATAACAAAACGTAAAATGCTCATGGAAATTGTTCCATATTAATGATAATTAAATAATTTGTTTGAGAATTTAGTGTAAAATACAAACCTTTATATAATATGATGATTTTAACATATAAATCCTAAAATTCCATAAGTAACAATTGTTTTAGTGAATGATGATAAGATGACTAGATGCAATCACAAAACGCAGAAAATGTCAACGTCAACATTGTCAAAGAATATTATAGGTTATAATCTTTATTTACCGACTCTAACACGCATAAAAATAGTAAACTAAACAACTTTCAGGGTGTTCTGTTATAATTTTGTAAAAATAATGAATGAGAATGATTTAATAATGCATTGGCGTTGGTGTGCAACTACAGGAATGTGTTAAAATCGTGCTGCGTTTACTTTTTCGTGCTAAGTTTACTGCGACAAAATCTTGCATTAAATACATGATGCATTTGGAAAATTATTATCACTAACCCGATGATGATTGTAATGTGAACAAATAATTACCTTTTTTGAGTTTCCTCGCTATAGTGAGGGGAAAAGTTTTGTGTTACACACGGGTGCAAATGTATTTTACTTCTCGTATGTTAAAACACTCGCTGCTCAGGATTCTATTTTAGAACCACTCGCTTCGCTCGTGGTTCAACTATAGAATCCTTTCGCTTGCTCGTGTTTCAATTTCATACTCGCGGGTAAAATACAACTTTGCACCCTTGTATAACAAATAACTATTACACAAGCATTTGAAAATTCGAGCCTTTGAGGATTTAGTATGGGGAGACGGTATCGCTATAACTTTCCTAACAAAACATTCTGCCAATTTCCGAGGGGGACGAGGTAGCACACATGTAAACGATCTAACTACAAAGGCATTTCTTCTTCTCGTTACTACTCACGCACACTTAAACAATACCACAACACTAAGTTAAATTATCACACTAATACAGTAAAATTTCTATGCGGACACAATTTCAAACTATCGACGTAGGTGTAATAGAACCGATTAATATGGCTTTCAAGTGTCTGAAGATTATCGTATCGATATATTTTTCTAAACGTCATAGATTGACGTGCACCTTGGTACTATATATTGTTGTTTTGAGTATTTAAATAAAAGTAAACAGACAATTAGTAACAGTTATTAATTAATCAACCAATTTTAATACAAAACCGCCTGAATGTCTTGCCATTAACCTACTTCAATTGATTATGTTTTCGTTTATCGCGATCTTTGACTACGAAGGCTGTAACTGTAAGGAAAGTCTTGGTCAATCACGTGCATTTCGAAATCCGTAAATCAATTATAATATTAATTAGCGGTTGTGAAAGAAAACAATGTATGTCCATACGAGTGTACATACGAGTATTATTTATTTTGTTGTAGTAAGAAATTTTTAGTTAACTGGGGTAAAACTCACTGAGGCTTAATTGTGAATACTCGTAAGAATACAATTTGAATACAAGTACGTAGGTACAAGGTGCGTAGGTGCGTATACATACAAGATTTTGCAATAAGGCCGGTGATATTGATATTCCTTAGTGATATTTTAGTAAGTACCTAAATACAATTTATAATTTAGGTCCAACTAGCGTTAAGTAGCACTTGTAAAAATGAAGTTATTGAATTCGATAAGACTGTGTTTTTATTTACTTACTGTGAGAACACTAATATACGTAAACACAAGTGTCCGTATCTCGACATTTTATACCTACTCTCGACATTGTGTCATAAAGAGTAACGTTCACATCACTATGTATTTTCGCGCGTAATACGTATTCCAAATAAGCGCAATAAATATTCAACCTTATTGGCTTACATATAAGCTTAACATTAGACCAAGGCAGAGTCTTCTGTCTTACTTGATTCACTAAGTCTGATATTTCCTACAAAATTTAAAGATGGGTAGACCTTATTAACCTTAAATACGAGAATACAATAAATGTCAAACTTTCTCCATCAGTCAAAAATGAAAATACGAATTGTGTGCGATATTTTTGAAACCGATTTTGCTATCGATTCGCTGGTACTTGATTTTCTTGAACAATTTTATGTAATAAAATGTTGTAATATAAACAAATAAAGGCAAGATATGAAATAGTATCGCATATTTTGTATACATGATGTATTTGAACGAGTTTTGAATCCATACATAGCACATACAGACATTTTGACGGAGCTTGTTACGGGTACATAACGATTACAAGACTGCGAAGAATCGATTAATGAAATAGTTTTTATAAACAGGTTTGGTCAATGTACAAATTCTTGGCCAAAGTCTTTGGCAGAGGGGAAACGATATGAAGCCGACTCCATTACTAAATCCTCAAAGATTCGAGCCTTTGCCCAAAAGTTGACCGTCGTTCATCTTTTGGCTCGAACACACAATATTGGAACCATAACTTAACCAGCAAATATCTCATAAAATAAATTAAAAAAAACTATTCTTTATAATACAGGGTGTTCCACGAGCCACTGAAAACTTTGAACGGGGTGATTTAGTAGGCTATACTGAACAACTTTTAATATGGGGCCAATCACGAAATCTAAAAAAAATTGTCTTTTTCATACATCTTGATCGATTGATCACGACATTTTATATGAAAAAGGCATTTTTTTTGAGATTTCTGGGTTAGCTCCATAGTAAAAGTTATTCTGTTTAACCTACCAAATCACCCCGTTCAAGGTTTTCAGTGGCTCGTGGAACACCCTGTATACACAATAGAGATATTAGTCTAAAATCTATACTGAAGTTAATCAAGGAAATAAAAGCTATATTCGATTTTTTACGTAATTAAAAGCTTAAATTTTTGAGGGCTTTTCTTAATAAGGATCCCATATAAAACGCAATTTTGGCGCGAATCGCAAACTCGACGACCGCTCACTGCCTCGTGCGTGGCTTAATCGTCTGGGAATTCGCATGCGACACTCGATATAGTGCTGCCGCGTGTGAGAAAAGTACTCCCAGGCGTGTAAAATTATTCCTGATTTAATTATTTGCATTTTTAAACCTATCAGTCAACTTCTGGGTGGCAGTCATCTATTGGTGCTTTTACCCTACCATGATTTTGCAAGTATCGCTAATGTTTGACTTTTCTCGATACGTAAAGCAGGCCATCGCGCTCGCTCCAATATGCCAGTACCTATCTATAATATAATGTAGATGAATTCTTGAGGTGGCAAATAGGTACTTAGTTATTTCTCGGGCAGTTTAGTAATATTTAAAAAACGTGGAATAATTGGGTTTTGGCGTATTTTATATGCTTAAAAGGAGGTGACGTGCAGCGAGCGTGCAGCTGATATGTCTAATATTTGAATCCTTTATCTCCCGAGTGAACTTTACGAAGTTACTTTTTGCTTATCCGGGACACAATATTGTACCTACCTAGGTGCAACTACACACGGGGTATGCACCGGGGGCTAGCATCAGTCCAGGATGCTTAGCCAAGTTGCCAATCGCTAACGCTTAGTAGCGTATCGTAGTTTTCCCTCTCTGTCACTCTTTCATATTAGTGCGACAAAGACAGTTAGCTGCCTTTCGTTTACGATTGACGATTAAGCGTTAGTGATTGACAACTTGTCTAAGCACCCTGTACCGTGAACTACGAAGTTCGCAAGTTTCGGTTGGAGTGATAGAGACAAACGATCGAAATTTGCGAAGTTCGCGGTGGGGGCCAGTAAGGACTGTTCATTTTACTAAGCGGACACGCTTAAACGTCTATTATATATCGGTTTTAAAATCGATAGATGTACAGTTTACAGCCGTGAAATTAGCAAAGCCATCTTTTTCAATTGCTATATATTAGCTTTTCAAGGTTCCATTGTTATATCTGATAAAACATATTCATTTTGATAATCGTAAATTAATGCTGCAAATTTCGGGAAGAACGCCCTTGCTTGGCAGGCAATTTGTTCGTATGGTCTTTTAACTGCTTCCTATTTCGCAACAGAGAAAAAATAATTTACGTCAAGGTTTTTAGTGTCCTCTTAGTAAATTGAACAGTCCTTACTAATGAAAAAATCAAATGCTTTAATAAATACTAACAAGAATTCGTGTACAATCCTCCAAATATTCCAGTACTAAAACGTAAACAAACTTGAATTTAATTTCTCCTTTCCCCTTCTAATCATTGCTAATTGCCAAATCGCATGACGCGGAGCGCGTTTTAACAATGTGAAAACGTTTCCGAATACAAGCCACGCGCACTTGCCTTGGGTATTCGCTCCGAATATTATTATATATTACTATTAATAGGCCATTTAGTGAGTTGAGAATAAATTGCGATTATGACTTCATGCATGAAACATGAAAAATAAAAATCAGCCAACAAATATGTTAGGTATAATATATGGCACGTACTTACCTATAGGTAAAATACAGATAAAACAGAATAGTACAGTCGCCATCAGATCTACCACGGCTGCCACGGTGCCTAAAATTATCTGAACATGTACTCAAACGCCGTGATAATAGAGGCCTGATCAGATATTTGTGAGCATCCTGACCGCTCCCATATACTTGATGGCAAGTCTACATTACGATACAAGTGCGAAAATAAATGAAGTTCCAAACGAGTGTTCCAAACACGCCCAAAGAGACTGTTCTAAATCGACACGAGTTATGATTTTTTTTCGCATGTGTAGGTATAGTACGATGTTCTTCAGTACTTACAGATGACCCTCAGAAGTTTCAAGTTTCAACCTGACAGGAAATGAAAAAAATCTCTGACTAGCGCCTAAAAAAGCAATATGTACACAGGGATTACCATAACGTAATACTGCGATTCAGTTTAGGTTCAGGGAAAGGGGCAGAGATATACGACTCGTATAGCCTTTATCCTTTCTCTCGATCTAAACTGAATGGCATTAATACATCATGGTAACCCTGCAGGGCTCTGCGCGGCCATGATCTCATAGGTATTGCGATTCAGTTTAGGTTCGGCCTGTTAGTTTTTGACTGATTATGGAACTGACACATCGCGATTCAGATTACCTAGATCCTATACTGAATCGCATTAGTAGATCGTGGTAGCCCCCCTGTCGCACCATTCCCGAATAAAATATAATGTCAAATGTTAGCTGTTCTTTTTTTTGTGCTTGGAAAAGGGGATAGGTAGTTATAATTTTATCTGGCGGATATATTTATCCGGGGATTCTAAAAAAGCTATTAGATAAAGTAAGTACCTATCGTTTTATAGGATTTATTTTATTGGACAACATTGCGACCCTTCGTTTCTTCACTTCTATTCTTTTGTTATTTTTGAACGTTCGAGTTAGTATGCATACGCACTGTGAATTTTGTTGTTTATAGTATTTGTAAGTAGCGTAAATTGCTAGTAACTAGCCACTCTCCAGTAACTAGACACCTTGTATAAAAATTAACTTGATGTGCTTTTCGTTAGAATTCATTTTAAAACGATTGTGTCATGTCAATGTCAATCACTCTCCCTCTTCCAAAATGAATTCTAATTATAAGTAACATACATAGAGTTAATTTTTAGGGTTCCGTAGCCAAAATGGCAAAAACGGAACCCTTATAGATTCGTCATGTCCGTCTGTCCGTCTGTCCGTCTGTCCGTCTGTCACAGCCAATTTACTCGGAAACTATAAATGCTACAGTAACGAAATTTGGTAAGGATATGTGTTGTATGAACCGCTACAGGAATGTGATACTAAATTGTAAAAAAAAACCATTGGGGTGGGGGCCCTCCATACATGTAACCGAGGGATAGAATTTTTTTTTAGTTGTACCTAAGCGTGTGGGGTATTAATAGAATGGTATTTGAAAATGATATGAAGGTTTATACATCACATTTTTATTTAAGCAAATCGTTTTCGAAATATCAGGTCTCAAAGTCTGAAAAATGTGTCCCCCCCCCTCTATTTTTTAAACTACGCGATATAAAATTATGAAAAAAATATAAGTTATGCATATTAATAAACTCTATCAACGATTTTTGGTTTGATAAAATTATCTCCTATAGTTTTTGAGGTAGGTTGATTTAACTGTATTTTTTTAATAATAAATTGATAATGGTACGGAACCCTTTGCGCGCGAGTCCGACTCGCACTTGGCCGGTTTTTATAAAAGCTGGCCAGTTAGGTACTAGCAATTTACCCTACGTGTCGCCAACTCGTCGACATCGACAACGCGTCACGCTGTATCTGCTGTTCCCGTAGCGATTCGCTCTAAAATACTCGTAGTTCGTAGCAAGCGAATATTGGCTTGTGGTAATAGATAGGTACTGCTTAACAATCTATACTTACAGTGTGGAACTAGAACTAATTAGCGGGTCAATAAGGGCAGCTGCCTGAACCCGTGGTAGGAATACGACGGTGGTTAAAAGAGACACCCATCGAATAGAAATTAATGAATATTTAGGATGTTTGCTGGGTTCTTAGGCTAAACGGTGTGAGAATAAGGCTAGTATCGATAAACTGTTTTTTAATGTCGTTTCATTTTTGTCTAGGCTTATTTTTTTATATAGCGGTCTTAGGTATCAATGGGCCAATCAACTTTTCGATCGACACTTTTTTGTCCCGTACCCGTAATGCAGGTGTCAATTTCAGTTTTTTAGTAAAAATGCTTATAAATTGTACATACGTTAGGTTTCACACAAGTTCACGTCGATACATTTAGGTTCCAACGGTTTTTTATTGTAAATATGTGTATAGTATTAATTGACGTACCTGCATTTGTAAGTTCATGAAAAGTAACGCAGGAGACAGAAAATATGTGGATTGAAAAGTTGATAGGCCCCAATATGTAATTAAGACCGAAAGAGTCAAACAATACTTATCAGTTTCCTAAGTTAGGAGAAGTTTATGAATAAGGGCTTAATCAATTAACCCTAGATTATGCTAGTCCACTTGAAGCTGTTGAAATACCCTGTTTACCGATATGCAATATAGACGCCTGCACTTGCAAGCTTCATCGAAGCGCAAGGTCACAATGGCTGCAAAAAACACTTAAAACTATCACAATGTTGTAACAGTAGTTTTAAGTGCAACCTCTTCGGCATTGACACTGTAACCTAAGACTGTACTATGGCAGAATCGCCAGAACCATAGAAACTCCTGTTTAATTTACTCCACTCAGACTATAACGAGGGAGAACAGATTTTAAATTGTGTCTTTTAGTTCCTAATTGTGTTTTCTTAGTTTCAGTTTAACTTTTTTCCTTTCACAAAAATTTAGGTAAGTATCTATTTTTATAAACATGATATGTGTTACGAAATTGTATTGGTTACCGAAATTAGGAGATATTTTTTTCTTTGTTTCTTGGTTGTCTGAAATTTGCTCATCGTACCGTCCCTTGTACCGTGTTCACTGTTGCTACACTACTTACCCAAAAATCACCTGCAAAAATCATTGATCTCAGATAAGATATAAAAAAATGTTATTGTTCTGTGAATTCTGGTAAGTCATTGATTTCACTTCTACTTATTGGTTTTAAGGGCCATTTTTTTCGTAGCGATCCATGTTTTTCGACAAAGGGTTTAGCAGCCTTACCGAACAAGAGGTGCCTTTCCCCACGAATGAAGTCAATATTTTAGGTGATGTACTAGCAGGACCTAAGAATACTCCATGCTTAATATCAGCTCTAGATCTTCTTTTGTTTCAGAGTTATTCAAGATAATGTAAAATATACAGGGTGTCGTTGAAAGTGGCATATTTCGTAAACTGTTCAAGTTAGATCAACCAAACAAAATTGTGTTTGATAACAATAAAATAAACTACAAAATGCATATTTTTAACCTGCATCTTGTCCTTATTTTTCATAATAAAAAAAGGTTTCTTGTTTTTTTTTCCATATTTTTTTTTATTTCACGCGGAGGTACACCTACAAAAAAAATATGCATACATAGCCACTAATGTCCACTGTATACATAAATAAAAATATTTCCGTAAATCATCGTGCGTCATGCCAAAAAAAAATTTTTTTCAGAAGTAGTCGTTACTGGCATACAAATAAAGTACCAGTGCAGTGTGAACATAAGTTAGTGTGTAGGTATACAATCTCTCGACACTTACCGCACAAAATATCATTGACGTAAATTGACTTATTAGTGCATTTGCTGTATAAATCAGCCTCTTGTCCAGTTTGTATGCATTTTTTCTTTCCACATATATTTTTTAACGTTTTTTCACAAGACTTAAACTTAATTTTTTCCATTTTCCAACAGAAAATGCAACAAATCAAATGTCGAAAACAATACTATGTGTCAAATGTTTATCTCTCTTTTATAAAGCAAATATATTAATAAGGCCTTCGTCCAGAAATGGACATCCAATAGTAATTAAACATAGGTAGTATTTAGTCACTAAAATAATTATGTTAAAGAATGGAATGATTTAATTTAATTTAATTAATTGAAGTGTTGCAAACAGTGCTATAATTTTAATATTATTACTAATTTATTTAATTAATCTATGTAAATATGCATGTATACAAATTTAATGTAACTTCTATTGGAAATAAATGGCTTGATTGATTGATTGATTGATTAATAAGTCAATTTACGTCAATGATATTTTGTGCGGTAAGTGTCGAGAGATTGTATACCTACACACTAACTTATGTTCACACTGCACTGGTACTTTATTTGTATGCCAGTAACGACTACTTCTGAAAAAATTTTTTTTTTTGGCATGACGCACGATGATTTACGGAAATATTTTTATTTATGTATACAGTGGACATTAGTGGCTATGTATGCATATTTTTTTTGTAGGTGTACCTCCGCGTGAAATAAAAAAAAATATGGAAAAAAAAACAAGAAACCTTTTTTTATTATGAAAAATAAGGACAAGATGCAGGTTAAAAATATGCATTTTGTAGTTTATTTTACTGTTATCAAACACAATTTTGTTTGGTTGATCTAACTTGAACAGTTTACGAAATATGCCACTTTCAACGACACCCTGTATATTTTACATTATCTTGAATAACTCTGAAACAAAAGAAGATCTAGAGCTGATATTAAGCATGGAGTATTCTTAGGTCCTGCTAGTACACCACCTAAAATATTGACCTCATCCGTGGGGAAAGGCACCTCTTGTTCGGTAAGGCTGCTAAACCCAATTACTTAAAAGGTTCTTTTCTTTTTTAATCGACTTCAAAATAAGGAGGAGGTTTTTTTGTATGCATGTTCAGCATGTAACTCAATATCTCCGAGATTCGTGAACCGATTTTTTTTTCGATCGGACGGGTATAATGGTAGCGTTAGCACTAAAGTTGCGTTTACACCAAAAGAGCGAATGCTCATTCTATGCCCACTCCACGAAATTCGTTCGTTACACGAAACGTTAAGGTGCGTTTAAACCAAAAGAGCATTCGCTGTTCTAGCGCATGTTCTACGAAATCAACCAATCACGTTTTGTGTACCGATCGAATTGCGTAGAGTGGGAGGTTAGAACAGCGAATGCTCTTTTAGTTTGAACGCACCTTTATTGGTCGAATTTCGTTGATTTCGTAGAGTGGGGGATAGAATGAGCATTCGCTCGTTTGTTGTAAACCCACCTTAAGCCAGAGTCTCATGATAGTATCTTGGAGAAATCGGTTAAAGTCGGTTTTTAATTGTTTTTATTTATTCAGTAACTATTCAGTATTCAGTCATTCTTTGCTATATAATTTCCGCCGTAGAGTCGTTTAATGAATTATATTTGCAATAACGATTGAAACGTAAGGATGCCGTGCGTATTATGATGTTAGATACTTGAATTAAATATGTCTTATAGCTCATTAAAAGGCCTATAATAAGTAAAAAAAAATGAAAAGTGTCTCTTCTTTACAAGCTTTTAATACCGACCTATGTATGTACCTATTGGTACCTACTATTTTCGTATGGTTATTCGGTATCGATGAGCCAAACCATTTATCGCTTGCAAGACACTTCAAAATAATTTGTAACCTAACTAATCTGAAGCAGATGCTTCTTATGTTTGTTCCTGGTGGGTACTCGTATCTGTTAGTTTTTGAAGCGATTACCTACCTAGGTGCATATATATTGCGTCAAACACGAGCTTAACAAATTACATTAAACGTGATTACCCTACCTTTAACATAATGAAATTCGATAATGTCCGACAAGCTATGCCGCGGTAATCTACAGTAACTATTTACGCGTACACCGTCGAACAAAAACAGCCTCCGTCATTACGATTTAATGAAGAGAGAAAACCATTAGGAACTTGGCTTGATTAAATCGTCGGCGAGCAATTGTCGGCTCCGATGGCGCCCTGCCTCGGTCCATCTCTGCTGGGTCATTTCACACAAAAGCTCCTTTATCTATCCCTGTCTCACCCTTAATAAGGTCCGCATGTTGGACGAGGATGAATACATTTATTTTAGCCGCCCGACGCTTTTCGAGTTGTCGCGGCAAGGTCCTCGTATATGAGCCGCCGTATGGGCTCTAATCGCACCGACACGATTCTGATTACGTGTGATTGTCATATCAATCATTTCCCCTATCAAATTATTCAGTGGCCAGTAATTCTATCGCCTTCGCCTGTCCGTGGTAATGGCCGAAGAGATGGCCCAAAAGTGGCGGAGTGGTGATATTATGATAGATGCGTTGCGTGGGACAACCGGGCTTCGATTAGAAACATGCGTGATTGTTATTTGTTTCATTGTATACTTTTTAATGGTAATGTTAAACGCTGGAAGTACCTAATAAGTAATAAAGATTTGGATGCCGGTTGAAAAGTATCGTTTGCTATTATGAAATTGTATCTACGGTGAGTTGTAATTTCTGTATAGAACCTGACTTTTTCAAAATAGTAAACCCTAGATGACAGAATTTACTTGTGATCGGGTAACGTCTTCATAATGCTAAAAATTCTAATAATTATTTGACGCAGCACATTAACCATATTCTCCGTTTATTGCGAATCCGTTAAGGTGCATAGTCCTTACAAAAATACAAATAAATAAGAAGGAAATGTTGCTAAACGGACTGTAGTACAAATTGATGCATCCTATAAGTAGCCTGCTGTAGTAGTCTACGTTCCTGTTTTGGTAAAATATGAGTTGACCCTATTTTTTTCACTGGAACCTAGGTACTGTTACATAGATTCGTCATTCTTCTAGTTGCCGATTTCTAAGAATGAACATTTAACAATTTAGAACATGAGCCTTACATCGGAAAAATGGTGAGTCTTACCTTCATCTTAATAAGGATTAATCTATAACTGTCAAAAGTTAAATAAAGTTAAATATAGTCACACGCTTGCCCTGTCGATGTCGGTGCGTACCGTGTCTACCCTCGCACGGCATCGCGCGCCAACGGAAACATTCGGTCGCACTTAGTCTCGCTTTGTTACTCGATGGATTGTAATTCATACTCTATAAGTGTGTGTAGGTACACAGTTAAAACGAAAATTAGTGGGAAAATTGGCCCCGTGGCAATTGACTTGGTGTGCTACATAACACCTAACTGTACCCTTTCAGAATAAAATTACGACGAAGCATTTATTTATTTGCTTTTTTGAGTCCGTTGACGATGCTTTGACATGAAGTGTTTTATTGCACGTACTCGTATGTTCATAAAAATGAATTTCTGTTTGTTATATTCGTCTATTATTCATACATACAGTTTTATACTCTAACGAGTTATTCAAAAACATAATTAAATATAAGTATAGATATTTATGCAATAATCGTTGCTGTTCTACCAATGGAATTTAAGAAAAGATCTCTCGATTAATAAGTTGGTGACACAAATTCACGCTGTATAAAAACGTTTGTGTTACTCAGCGTAGGTGGACCGTAAAATCGGTGAGTAGATAGACACCTTTAGAAAATGATTAACTATTAACACTCCATATTAAGCTTTAAGCAGCTTTCGTCGACGTTATAAGGAAAAGGCGGCTCAGCAGTATTACACATACTTGAATAAATAATTTATGAACGGTATTAAAATAATAAAAGTTAAAGGCACCAAATACCTCATTTTAGCGGCAATGGTACGAAAACACATGTACTTAATAATCTTAACAGGGGCTGTTAATCGGTTCGTTTATGGCTAATCAGTCATAATGTTAACCTTAGTGGGCTAAGGCACGATAGCCCTCGTGTGACCTGCGATTAGGTATGTAAATCGAACCAATTTACATTGCCGGTTACTGAAACAACTGCGAACGGCGGCTGCCGACGGTTTAGGGGAATGTTGTGCCTATTGTACATTCATTCGTATAAAGACGATGGGAATTGAGAACTTTACAATTAAAACCATTGATCGATAATCGATAAGTAATGTACCTGTAGTCGTCATCAGATATATCGCAGCGTCCAGGGTGCTCATAAATATCTAGATGCTTAGCCAAGTTGCCAATCGCTAACGCTTAGTAGCGTAGCGTAGTTTTCCCTCTCTGTCACTCTTTCATATTAGTCCGACAAAGACAGTTAGCTGCCTTTCGTTTACGATTAACGATTAAGCGTTAGCGATTGGCAACTTGTCTAAGCACCCTGAGCAGAATTCTATTGTCACGGCTTTAAGTCAGAAATTTTTAACATGTTCGGAAAGTGAAGACATTCCTATGTATTCAGGCGTGTTTTTTATATGTAGGTATATTTTACTTTTCATATTATATTTATTGCTTATTTAGCATATACTTATACGATATAATTAGTTATGTAAATTAAGGTGCATTTAGACCAAACGAGTTCGCGAAATCCACTCTACGAAATCCGTTCGTTACACAAAACGTGATTCATCGAAATTCGTTGAGCGAATGCTCGTTTGGTCTAAATCCACCTTTAAAATATAATTATCGTTGGCAAATTTTACTTTTTATTGTTATTCCATGGTCACACAATTCTTTCAGTATGAGAAATGACACAGGTTACTTTAGAGTGTCTAAATTGTAAAAATAATTATTTGATAATACCAAATACATCGAGGCCCTCATACTCGTACGGTCAGCTGCAATGAAAAGTATCAGCAAGTAGGTGTAGCTACGTAGGTACATAGTTTAAGGAAATACCGGGTTCGACAATGTACTGGGTCCAACGTAGTGTATGTATCTCCCGGGTCTCAAATCGGAATACTTACTTAATAGAATTTATTGTATTATGCCATGAGTAGGTAATTTAAACTTATTTGAAATTCTTACCTAATTATAGAAAATTAGATAGATCCTTAAGAAAAATACTTTAAATTAGTATTAAATCATTCCCCCAATTACTCGGCATGTAAAAAAGCGTCAGAATTATTTGAATTAATTGCCCTAATTAAAGCAGTGCCAGTGACAGGTATCTGTTTAGTATAGTGCACGAAAAAAAACGGTCACAACTTTTTATCTCTTAAGTCGTTGCAGTAAAAATGAGTTTTGAATGGGGATTTTATTCGAGCTTACGCGTGGCCGCCAGTACAAAGCCCTCTGATAAACGGTAGTTATGTAATTAAACAGTTGTCTAATTTAATTGGCAATAGGCGAGTTTCCCACAAGTCAGAAAGTCACCCTCGCTCATTAGTCCGAAATATGGCGGTTATTATATGGCAGTAATTACAGGTGAGGTTGTCGGCGGTGCAGCGCCGCGACAGCTGCCCCACAACATTGATTTATTGAACTGCAATCCTACGCATTACGCATACCGCTTAATCTCGTTTTAAGCACCCTTTACTCATGATAGTAAAGTGGGTGCTATAGATTCAGGCTTCTCAGGCAACGCAGAAATCTGCATTATTACCTAAAGGTATACTTTCATAAAAAAAACTATATTTTTTTACTTTTTTCCTTGTCCTTTCTTTTTTTAATGAAATGTAGATGTAGTACCTGGCTGCTGATTGGGCATTTTCGCGAGAAGAGATCCAAAAACTTATTTTTCTGAAACAGGTAAATTTTATGTTTTTCCTGCTCAAAATCACGAGCTCTTTCGATCCTACTAGAAGAAAAAAAGTGTCCCAACTTTTTGTTTCTATTACGTAACCGTTTTTCAAACACTTTGTACAGCGGTTACAAAGTGGAGAGCATGTAAAATGTATGAAAAATGTGGGACCATTTTTTTCTTGTACTTTTTTTCTCCTAGATTGAAAGAACTCGTTATTCTGAGTAGGAAAAACATTAAATTTACCTACCTTAAAAAAATTTTTTTTTGGATCTCTTCTCGCGAAAATGCCCGATTACTGCCCAAGTAATTATAATACATTACTGGAGACGCCGGGAAACCAAGCTTAGTAGGCTGCGAACTGAGTTACAAAACCTGCTAAGTTTCATTAGTGGGTTTTGGATCTCCTATACTGGTATAGCAAGTATAGGTACCTTGTGCTTTTCTCAATTTTGCAATAAAAAATCGGAAGTCGACTAACAGTAACAACGGAAGTAAATGAAGGGTCCACGGAAAAATCATGTCTAGTAAATTCAAACTTCAGCAGAAAATACGACCTTAATTTTAACGGAACAAAGTACAAACCGGGCCTCACTGAAAATCAGCGTTGCGTAGTGTGCCCTGCGGTGCCCTACGTGACAACAAGCTGAGTGAGGACCCTTTGGCACAAATCCAATATCTCTGTTTTTAATGTAATATAATTTAAAGTTATGTTTTGTGCTAATAAATTCATTTCATTTCATTTCATTTCATTTCAAACTTGTCCTGATTTTCATTAGATCTTTTCGACATGTTTTTTCCGTGGACCCTTCAAATAACGAATCTTTTATAATCTGTTTGAGGTAATCTAGCTCTTACCCGGTAACAGTGAATCTTTTTTTGCACGATGTTATGTTACTCGCCAAAAGGGAGTTACATTCGGTTCTTTGCAAGCCTAGGACTGCAAAATAATCATTAAATTCCATTAAAAATCAAATGTAGTCATCGAACTAGTGATATTGTATTTATGTACTTCCAGGTCCAACTCGATTGACGTAATGTCCACATTTCATTGCAAGCTTGAGATAAAATAGTTAATTAATAGTTAATTTCCATACCTACGTGGCTACTGTAGGTAAAAGTATACAAACGGACTCTGCTCACAAGAACCTATTCAGTAGGCTTATGATCATGAGTATCATTTCATAAGAACGTTCGCACCGGCTTATGTGTAACGATAACTAGGTGATAATAACAGCTCGAACGTAATAAGTTTCCAAAGGGTTTAGCAGCCTTACCGAACAAGTGGTGCCTTTCCCCACGGATGAGGTCAATATTTTAGGTGGTGTACTAGCAGGACCTAAGAATACTCCATGCTTAATATCAGCTCTAGATCTTCTTTTGTTTCAGAGTTATTCAAGATAATGTAAAATATACAGGGTGCCGTTGAAAGTGGCATATTTCGTAAACTGTTCAAGTTAGATCAACCAAACAAAATTGTGTTTGATAACAATAAAATAAACTACAAAATGCATATTTTTAACCTGCATCTTGTCCTTATTTTTCATAATAAAAAAAGGTTTCTTGTTTTTTTTCCATATTTTTTTTTATTTCACGCGGAGGTACACCTACAAAAAAAATATGCAAACATAGCCACTAATGTCCACTGTATACATAAATAAAAATATATCCGTAAATCATCGTGCGTCATGCCAAAAAAAAAATTTTTTTCAGAAGTAGTCGCTACTGGCATACAAATAAAGTACCAGTGCAGTGTGAACATAAGTTAGTGTGTAGGTATACAATCTCTCGACACTTACCGCACAAAATATCATTGACGTAAATTGACTTATTATTACATTTGCTTTATAAAAGAGAGATAAACATTTGACACATAGTATTGTTTTCGACATTTGATTTGTTGCATTTTCTGTAGGAAAATGGAAAAAATTAAGTGTAAGTCTTGTGAAAAAACGTTAAAAAATATATGTGGAAAGAAAAAATGCATACAAACTGGACAAGAGGCTGATTTATATAGCAAATGCACTAATAAGTCAATTTACGTCAATGATATTTTGTGCGGTAAGTGTCGAGAGATTGTATACCTACACACTAACTTATGTTCACACTGCACTGGTACTTTATTTGTATGCCAGTAACGACTACTTCTAAAAAAAAATTTTTTTTAGCATGACGCACGATGATTTACGGAAATATTTTTATTTATGTATACAGTGGATATTAGTGGCTATGTATGCATATTTTTTTGTAGATGTATCTCCGCGTGAAATAAAAAAAAATATGGAAAAAAAAACAAGAAACCTTTTTTTATTATGAAAAATAAGGACAAGATGCAGGTTAAAAATATGCTTTTTGTAGTTTATTTTATTGTTATCAAACACAATTTTGTTTGGTTGATCTAACTTGAACAGTTTACGAAATATGCCTTTTTCAACGGCACCCTGTAT
>JALPQI010018006.1:0-21535 GCA_025490895.1 Thaumatotibia leucotreta
CTTGATGTGCGAATGTCATGCCCTCGTCAGGCAAGGATGAAAGACTTCGGTGCCGGCTATCTGACACCGAAGGAGTTCAAAACGCTGCCGATAGGGTCTTTCCTTATTAAAGCGATAGAAAAATCCGCAATAGCGGGCAATTACAATAAGATAAGGTAAAATTCCTAATTCCTCGGAAATCTCGGATTGTCTCCAGCGCTACATACCTGCCGTTAGGAATAGGTCATAGGTTTGGGTTAGGGATGGTTTTATCGGTGGGTATGCTTAGCGACTACCGTTGTCACAAGATATACAATTTATATTAATGTTCTGAGACAAATTTTAATTTCATAATATATTTTTTGCAAATTTCAAATGTGTTTAATGACTTCTTCTGCGGCTTAAACTGAATATCCCGAACTCGTCAAGCGATAGAAACGCTAGTGGCCCGGACCGGCACGAACTCGGACCGTCAGCCACGATTGTTTGTTGATTTATACCGGCAGCGTGCCCGCCAACTTGCTAATTGATATGGGAAAGAAATCAGGGGTTTCAGTTAACGATCACAAGTTGATTCAATGCCAAAGTTTAGGTTACCTACTTTGTAATGATTCAGTAATAAAAAAACTATATGGAATATCACATAATATTGTTATCACATTATGTTTTTGCAATTTAACAACTTTAACTTTATTAATAGAAAAAACTCAATCAAAAGCCAGTATTGAATACTTAATTGTCCATTCATACATCTTATCAAAGTAACTTTAAGTTCAGTTTAACCATTTTTATTTAGGTTGCAAAGAAACAGAACTGAAAATGAGCAAAGACACAATCAATATTCTCCATGAGTAATGTAAGAAATATGACGTTAATTCATTTTTATGTTTGTTTCCGCCTCTTCATGACAACGCTCGAAAGTTTTTTACATTAGGGTAAGAAAAATTACCATAGTTCGACTACGCAGAGGAAAATTGTATTTAAACAAAGCCTTTCAAGTGGAAGTTTCAGGCTAGTAGTTTTTATTTTATTTCCTATTCCCAAGCGAGATATCAGGCCTCACAAAGCGTGCGGGACATCTACAGTTGTCTGGACGCATTGGGCTGGACTATTATCTGGCATTTTATTCCTGTCGACTACGAGAGTAGTAACGTGTCAAGTGCCTGGAAGAACCATTGTAACGTTGACCTTGGATAAAGTGAAGCATGCCTCGTCGATGAGAGCACAATCATACTGGTTCCTTGAACCTAGATTTGCCAGTTTTTGCCAAGCAGTTACAATGCAACTCTTGGCTGGTGGTATACTCGGTTCCGGAGTTTTGTGAGGCGGTGACTGGCGCCGCGTTGTACAAATAGGGGAAAAGCAGACGGACAACAAAATACTGGTTTTCACACGTGTATTGAATTATATGACGGCCGTGATTGAGGGGATAGTGTGGTATTTCAATAGGATGATAAAGAAAATGTATTGCACAGTACTCCTTTTACAGGTTTGCGATTTTCCTATTTTGCAATAGTTGCTGTTTAAAATCAAATAATGCAGCGATACTGAAAATCTTAAGATAAAGGACTGGTCCTCGTATGATCGGTTTCTTTAAAAGAATATTATATAAATCTAAAAGAATATTATGTAACCGGTGGTGGCTCAGTGGTTTAGACATTTGACTTTCAATCCGGAGGTCGTGGGTTCAATCCCTGGCTCGTACCAACGAGTTTTTCCGAAACTTAAGTACGGAATGTCAGATGATATTTACCATTAGCTTTCGGTGAAGGAAAACATCGTGAGGAAACCTGCATACGTCCGCGAAGAAATTCAAAGGTGCATGTGAAGTTCCCAACCCGCTTAGGGCCAGCGTGGGGACTATAGCCCAATCCCTCTCATATATGAGAGGAGGCCTGTGCCCAGCAGTGGGATATTATATAGGCTAATATATATATATATATATATATATATATATATATATATATATTTCTTCAAAAGTGAACGCCGTTCGGCTGAAATGATCCTAATAATGTAATACTAAACAAAATAAAAGGCCGACTCACCAATTCACTTCAACCACAATCCGACAGCCCACGCCTCCTTGATACGCTATAAAAACACGTATTCTCCGCAGTTCTTATCCACATCTCACAAGCACAAAGAAACCCATCAAATACAAAAGAAACATTAAATGTAGACGCAATTCCCGGAGAATTACCCCCACCTACCCAACTCCCTCTATCACTAGTGGAATTCCTATTACAGGTATGAAAATAAGGAAAGTACAGCATTAGTTCTGATGGCAAGAGGCAATTATTGTGAGGAGCATTAAGTTTTATTTATACTATTTATGCATAGGATTGATTGACCACTATTCTTAGAAATGGTAGCGGAAAATGAAATTCCGGGTAAATGTAACATTGTAATGGGGTGTATTAGCAGTTCGTTTCATAGTTGCGGCTGTTTTCTCGCCAGATAAAACGGAATTTGCTGTTGTGTCCCAAGACGGAATAGCATCCTTAAATTATGTGGATTAAGGTATATTCTCAAAGCTAGTCGTGGTATTAGAGGGTTGCTTAGAGAATTCTTTGAGTTATGAACAGTAAGTATGAAGATAAGTATACGTACTTGTAGAGTGAAATTAAATGTTAATACATTGTTTGTACATAAATGTATTGATTTAAGCTTTCACGATTATCACTTATAAAAAAAGCAGGACTTAATCGCGTAAAGTTACGTTTAATATTATCCCGAGATTTCAGGAATGACGGTAAAATATTTATTTCTTATTTTTTATTTTCGAAATTTCTTGTAAAATTCGGGTGTATTTTAACTTCCGTAGGTTCCACCTGGGGGCTGCCATGATCTCTTAAATGTGATTGAGTTTACGACCCCGTTATTACATGGAACACATCGCGAATTCAGATTAGGCCTGAATCGCATTAGGAAACCGTAACTGGAATTATTCTTTCGCACCCCGAGCTGTGAACGAAAAATTGCTTCCTTGCATTCTGTCTAGGAAATCCGGCACATCTCTAATCATAAGGTCGTTACCGCTTGCGATGACCCGAGAGGATGTAACCACACATGACGTAACCGTGTTGATTACACAGGACGTGTTTGATATAGGCTGTAATTGCGTGTGGAACACCGTGTAGGCAAACGGACGGTACTACAATCATGACTGCCTGCCTGACTTCGCTTTGCAATCTAGACTCAGTCAGGTAGATTAATTTCCTTATCTGTACTATTTCGATGAAACGTGTTTCGATTAAACATGCTTTCGATTAATCGTACATTCGATGATGTGTCTTCGATTAAACAACTTTCGGCAAAGCGACTTTCGAAATGGCGTAGGTAACCCAATAGAAAGGTCTTTAAAAATGATAATTATGAAGGTTTATAAATCAAATTTTTATTTAAGCAAATAGTTTTCAAGATATCAGCACGCAAAGTTTGAAAAATGTCCCCCCCCTCTATTTTTTAAATTACGCAATATAAAATTCAAAAAAAAAATATAATAATATGTTATGCACATTAATAAACTCTATCAAAGATTTTTGGTTTGATTAAATTATCTCCTATAGTTTTTGAGGTAGGTTGATTTAACTGTATTTTTTAATAATAAATTGATAATGGTACGGAACGCGAGTCCGACTCGCACTTGTTCTTTTATAATGCTTGGGGGAAAGAATAGTGATCATTTTAGCTGACAGATACACAGGGTGTAATCGTTAAGTGTTGCCAGGCCATAATTCCGTAAATATAGCAGATACCAGAAAACTTCTAACTGATATCGAAAGTACGCTACCCAACGAGAAAATACACTAATAATTCTTTTGAAATATAATCAGAAATATCTCAAATATTAACTTCAAACCCTTCCATATATTTAGTACGTAACCGTTCATTCAAAGAGTAGTTTAATACGATTATTAATTTATTTAAGAATAAATGTTAGATTATTTATTTCATAAACGGTAATATTATTATTTTATTACAAAGTATTGGTACAAATAACGAATCTCTAAAAGTTTTATCTGTTATGACACCCGACATTTTTTAAGGCTAGTCGTCATACTGAATGTATGGGAGCGTTTTAACTTAGTAGGTATTTTTAATATTACTCCATCTATTTAGAAAAAAATATTAAAGCAATTTTACTCATATCAATATAAATGTGTAAAGTAGATGTACACTAATGTACGAGTATGTAAGCTTATTACAGTTTTCAATTGTTCAAGAACAGGTACCTTACGGATATAGGTACATCACAACAAAAATAATGGTGATCGGTTAAATAAATGTTTAGGCCGTCTGTCGGTTTGAACGTTCAGTAACATTGTTCTAAACAGGATAAAGTAGTAGGATAATCTGTATCCCAAATATTTTTATAATTTACTCCCTATGCTGTGTTTTCGTCGAAAACAAAATGTTCCTTCGTTTTTTCATAACCATAAACGTTAGTGTATTGGTCATTTAACGGATGAATAAAAAAGGATGAACAATATTGCTTTGCTCTTCCGCGATACAGAATGTGTAGCTAATTAGTGTAACCCGCCATAATTACTTGCGTATTTTTTGCATGCAATTAATTTTCCCACCCTCCCGCCGCAAAAATAAATACGCAAATAACTATAACAAACCACCACCAATAAAACTATACTCGACACGTGTTTCGCCTCTCTACGAGGCATCATCAGGAGTTGACGATGTTGTCGGTCTGGTGTCCGGCAACAGAATGAGCTGTCCTGTCTGGTCGGCCATATTTATAACCTCACCCTGACCCCGCCCCCTACCCCCTTCTCCCCCCCTGGCAACGGAAAAAATTCGTAATAACGGCGATGACGCAACATTCAGCTGCTCGTTAATAATTACACCTCTACCGTTGTACCTAACTATTTCCAATTGTTCCAGAACGTTCAAACGTAAACCTTTATCACAAACGTGCAGAACATTAAAAGAGTGGTCCTCAGATAAACTATGGCCACTCTCTATCAAATGCTTCGCGAAATTTGAACGTTCTGGATGGTTATGCCTATAAGATGTAACATGCTCCTTATACCTTGTGTTAAAATTACGGCCCGTTTGCCCCACGTACACCTTATTACAATCATCACAAGTTAGCTTATACACACCAGACTTCTTGCCCGCCTCAATTTGATCTTTGCCGTTACAAAGTTTTGAATGTAACGTATTGTTTGTCTTAAAAGCAACATTAATATTATTAGACTTCAAAACTTTGTAAATATCATCTGATAGTTTGCCAACATACGTAATGCTTGCCTGAAATTTCTTGGTGGGTTCAGACGGCCGTGCAGCATACAACATATTATTGATCATGCCATTCTGTTTCTTTCTGATTATACCATCCACAACTGACTTATCGTAGCCGTTAGAAACCGCCAAGTGATAGATGTTATTCAATTCTAGCCGATAATGGTCATCAGAAAGAGGCACAGTCAACAATCTATGCACATAACAATGAAAAGCCGCTAACTTATGTTGCCACGGATGTATAGAAGAAGCTGGTATAACTGCGTCAGTCTGTGTAGGCTTACGGAAAATTCGGAAATCGTGTCTGTTATTAACCCTTGTGATCGTCAAGTCCAGGAAATTAAGTGAATTGTCTTGCTCTAATTCTTTCTTAAACTTAATTTTCGGGTGCTTGTTATTAACCTCAGTAAAAAATGCATCCAGCTGTGTCACACTGCCCGTCCAACAAATAATTAAATCATCCACGTACCTAAAATAGTACAAAATATCCCTATTACCTACAATATGCTGGTTTTCAAAGTCATCCATAAAAATATCAGCCATTAAAGGACTCAATGGTGAACCCATAGCCAAACCATCATTTTGCAGGTAATATTGACCCCCAAATCTAAAATAATTTTGTTTCATACAAATAATTATGGCAAATAAATACGCAAGTAATTATGGCGGGTTACACTAATTAGCTACACATTCTGTATCGCGGAAGAGCAAAGCAATATTGTTCATCCTTGAATATGGACTTCCGCAAAGTAACGCCTGATTCAATTAATTACTTAACGGATGAATACTATCTTTGCGATATTCTGTAAAATCGATCCGGAAGTAGTTTTAATTTTATGTGTAACTTTGACCATTCTAAAGTTTTGTTGCTATTTAAATTAAGAGTCGTTTGACTTCGACTTGTTTTGAATATAAGATTTATTTGTTAGTTCCTTATTTAAGAAATGTTTAGCCAGAGTTTACTTCGTGCTCATCTCATTTTACATTGTACAATTGTAAATATCGTTGCCAGCGCTAAGCGCAGCAACTGTTATAGCCTCTTAGGCGTATGGTTCTGTGTTCTGCGAGTAAGTGTAGAAACGTAATTGTGCCAAATGTAGCATTAGATGCAGACTGTTGGATATACATAAATATACAAACAAAAGTACGGTAGCAGATGTTTAACAATTTATAGAAAATGTTAAGTCGAAGTGGTTTTTAGAATACATTTACTTAAAATGTCACATCACATCATATAATGAATATTTTGCCCGCGGAAAATAGAAGCGAAATAATATAAATGTAATTGACTTACAGAAGATACTTAAATTATTTCATAATTAGCCTTTATCAATAAAACTACAATCAATATAACCAACTATTTTTATTTTATCACAGGTTATGGGTTTTACTCGTTTTAGGCTTCCCCATTCTGGGATATTCATTATATGGTCATTATAATGGTTACTAAAACCTGGTCAAGCCATTATAACATTCATACCCCGTACATCAGTGTTGCAGATTCATTGTAAACGCTAGGGTTGGCACTTTACATGTTAATTTTAGTATACCTACGTATGTAACCTCTTTTCACCCCGTAATAAAAAAAGGTTATATTCCTTTTTTAGTCTATAATATGTGATAGCGTCATTTATTTGTCAAAAGTGATTTATGACATAATGTAATTCGTTCTCTTAATATATATATAAAATCATGAATTTCCTCATTGATCACGCAGAATTTTCCCGGTTTAAGCTGGAGCTGATGGCGAAATTAGAAGTAACCTGAATGCGACGCGGAAATGGTTCGTGAATTTTGTAACTTGTACAAATAACAGTGTAGTACATACTTATTTTATTATTTTCTTTATTGGGGAAGAAACAGACACGGGCAGATAAAGTACAAGTGGCAGGATATTTATACAGTATGTACCACCTGTGTCCTTAGACAATCCCACTTGGATTTATTACAAGTATTCTGTAAGTGACATTGTCATCGGATCAGTTGGAACACGAAATTACATCACACTATTGTAAGGCATTACTAAAACTAAATTACTTATTACTTATAGTATTAATTTTTCGAATAAGTACTTAGTTAAGCATTTTTGATAATAGTTTCTTTTAAACAAAATGTTCGGGTTTTTCTGTTACAGATAAAAATAAGATACATTTGTGCCAATGCACCATAAAGGCCATAGTCGGATTTTCATAGTAAGTCAGCCTTTAAATCAACCAGACTCTAGTATTTTTTTGTGAGTACCTCTTATGGTGAAGAATATTTCTGCTGAGTATCAACGTTCTATCGGTGACAGTTTTTGACTTATGATTTTTTTTAGTTTTTTCTTTAATGTGTTGTATCTCAGGATGTATAAAAGCGAATTGCTTCAAATTTTGAAATAATGTTCTTTATTTAGATATGCATCGAATTTAAAAAAATGAATATCGATTGTCGTATAAAAAAAAGAAAAAAAAAGACCAAAAAATTTTTCATATTTTTTTTTGTGTACCTATGAAGTAGTGACACCTCTATTTTCTTTTTCTAATTATAGACCATACATTGGCCTATTAGTTGCCTAAGTATCAAAATTTTCCAAGCGGTACTTCTTACCAAAAATCGGCAATATGTGTGGTCAAGTTCTGCATTCAATCGGTGTTTTTCAATGTAGTATACAAACTCTTCATTTATATTTGAGTTTTCTTATCAGGTTATCTTATTTAAGAGTAAATGCTAATGACAACTTAATGTCATCATGATGCAAGCTGTTTATTTCATTATTAATCGGCCGTTTACCATTTCAACTAGCGTATCGCGATAATATTTAACTGCAATATATTATTTTTAATGAATATCTCATAAATAATATCGAATTACGCTAGTTAAAATAATAAACGGCCGATTAATAATGAAATAAACAGCTTGCATCATGATGACATTAAGTTGTCATTAGCATTTACTCTTAAATAAGATAACCTGATAAGAAAACTCAAATATAAATGAAGAGTTTGTATACTACATTGAAAAACACCGATTGAATGCAGAACTTGACCACACATATTGCCGATTTTTGGTAAGAAGTACCGCTTGGAAAATTTTGATACTTAGGCAACTAGTAGGCCAATGTATGGTCTATAATTAGAAAAAGAAAATAGAGGTGTCACTACTTCATAGGTACACAAAAAAAAATATGAAAAATTTTTTGGTCTTTTTTTTTCTTTTTTTTATACGATAATCGATATTCATTTTTTTAAATTCGATGCATATCTAAATAAAGAACATTATTTCAAAATTTGAAGCAATTCGCTTTTATACATCCTGAGATACAACACATTAAAGAAAAAACTAAAAAAAATCATAAGTCAAAAACTGTCACCGATAGGACGTTGATACTCAGCAGAAATATTCTTCACCATAAGAGGTACTCACAAAAAAATACTAGAGTCTGGTTGATTTAAAGGCTGACTTACTATGAAAATCCGACTATGGCCTTTTAAAGTAAGATGTCTTCGATTCTTATTAAAACATGTTGACATATATAATTATGACGATTGTTGTGATGAAGTCGTTAAAGTGTTTAGAAAATATACAATACAATGTGAAAATGAATGGACAAATAGGGAAATCAGCTGCCCATGCAATAGCCAAACATCACAATTAAGAAAAAATACTAATGAAAATATCCCTTCAAAAAAGGGAACCTTTTGTGACAACCCTATGACTCAGTTTCAATGAATCTGTAACATTGATAACGGGGTACATTATAATGGCGGGACCACATCCTGTATCCTGTCGATTCATATTGCAGTGTTTAGTACAGAATTGGTACTATTTGGTACCTTTTGTAAAAAAAATAGTACTACTTCCATTTCAAAGGTTTCAATCAGTTTGCCCGCCATTATAACGTTATAACGAGTTACGAATTTCCTTTTTGTACAAACAGCAACACAGCTAGGTATACACTTCAGAAACTGGAAATATTGCATGAAAGAGAATCACAATTACAGTCACATGTCAGTTACATAGGAATGTTTAGCCACTTGGCAAAGGATGCAATTTGGTCGTGTAATATTATGGGTTCGGTATTTTTCGTTAGTAGGCACGATCGCGACATTTCCGATGGTCCCCGATGATATATTATGTCATCTTTGTTGCGTCAAAATTTCAGTATTTGAAAACTAGTTGAGATTACAAAGATTCCTTCGTCTACGAAAATTAAGAATTAGCTATCGGCCATTATTAGACGCTAGATGTCGTTGTTCCTAGTGGAAACTGGATAACGACAGTTCTTCATAGATTTGTCTAAAACCGTTTAGTAATTTATTAATGTTTTTACGAGGTCAACAAGAACTTATTCATAAATGTAACAAAAAATAAAAACCATATAAAAAAAAGTATGTTTTCTTCAAATCGGATGCCATGATTTATCTAACATTAATATGCGAGGTATTTTTTCAAGTCAAGATATTTTTACAAATAGCCATGTTATCGGGCAACTTTTAAATTATTTTTTCCATTGACAGAGACAAATGCTATTGCTGTCTTTATTATCATTCGTCACATCTCTTAATTGACGTTAGTTGAATACTTATGTAACCTTTGTGGAAATAGGGTAGATAGACGTTTGACAGTCTATCTATAATCCTTTAATATGTCAGTAGCCATACAACTGTTTAATAGAGACTTGATAGTTTCTGGCTGAAATTCTAACTTTGAAAAAATATCTGACAGTGACAGCCGTTGAAAGGAAAATGAACGAAAATTTCTACATAGCAGCTTAGCAGTCAAATTACCGGCTCTAAAGTTAGATTGACGTCTCCAGGACTAAAGCGGATGTTATATAATAACGTAACTATAGTAACGACAGCTTCCGGAAAAATCGGGATCAATCGTTGGTTAAACGTTTTTGTTATTACGTAACCATGGTAATGTCACCTTCTGAAGAAACTGCGAGCAATCATTGGTTAACCGTGGCAAGGCCCGCCCCATTGGTCAGCAGAGTTCGGCCGAAGTCGTGATAACAGTCTCGTAAGATTTCGGAACCCGATTTGTATTATTCGACCAAGTTGCGAACAATCAACATTCCCGTGTATTAATTAATTTGAAGTTGACATAATATACATATATTTATCTCTTTCATTTTCTCTCTGCTCTGTCTTTAATGGTCAGTTAGGAGTGTTGCTGTTTGTACGTGTCTTGTACGATGTCTTTTAGTACAGATGGTGGTAAAATAGTATGTTGGGCCTTACGATGATTTATTTAGGCGATTTTTATTTTGCGGTTGTCTTTTCAATTGTTCCAAATTTTGACGTTTTACATTTTTTCTACTCATAATCACGATTGAAATAAAAAGCGCCTGAATAACAAAATCCATTGAGTTACTACTTTTCATACACATTCTTCGACCGTGGAAGACAAAAAAATGTATGAAAATTTCGGAACACTTTTTTCTGCTAATGAGGATCGAAAGAGCACACGATTTTGAGTAGTAAAAAAACAAATTTGGAAAATTTAAAAAAACGACAACAAAATAAAAATCCGCCCATTTAAGGCACCGAGACATCCACCGATGAAACAGAGTCATTGAGATTGTGAGGGTAGATTTTACAAGTTTAAAAAAACCAAAAAACCAGCTGATATTGAATTAATTACGAATTTCTTGTATTCAGTCCCGCCTGCCAGGACACAAAAGTGTTGTTTTGAATGAAATGTTCAAATGCTAACCAGATTAGCGAGTGATCCATTGTGGAATGGAATAAATTGAGATTTTGACACAGCGACAAAACACAGATAAAATCAAATTAACGCTTCTCGTTTGCTGATAACAATGTTCATTGCCAAGAAATAAATGTATTTATGTATGGAGATAAGAACTGAAATTATGGCACGTTGATTACTGTATGAATTATTAATCGGACGGACGGGGGTTGAATTCTTCTGGGCCGTTCCCCATTATTTATGTCTTTGGGTTTATTAGGAAATTCTTTGTTACATTTTTGTGACCGGTTACCTGTTTTGCTATTCGTGAGTTGGGTAAGCCAAAATTTATAGCTACTATGAATCACTGGTCTTCTATAATTGTATTTTACTTTTAATTAATTGAAAATATATGGATAACAGTGTTACAAATAACTTCCGTCTACTATAATTTAAGCGAGCGTAATATATTGCTTATCATTCAATAGATATTTAAAAAAGAATAAGGGTCTCAGAAACATCTTCTAAATTTTTTCTTTAAAGTTAATATTTCGTCGGGTGAGAATGCAATTGTGCTATATCCAGTTTTAAGCAAAATCGGTTTTTAATGGTTCTTGATAGAATATTTTTTTTGTCGTTTATAACAGTAATCGATTTTTAAATTTTTTTATTTTATACTTAAAAAAACATATATTTTTGTGCCATATCCTCAAACCGCAATACATACTTAGTGATTACAATATTGTGCCATGTCCGGACATGACACAAATTTACGGTTAACAGCTATTTATCAGTGTGCCAAGCGACTAACCGATCAACATTTTTGTGACATAATCCATTAATCGATTTGATTGTATCGATTCGATACTTTTTTTTACCTACCCTCTCTTTTGATAAGTGACAATAAAGAAGGTAGGTTTGATTTATAATGATTTGTGTCATTCATACTTCAAGCTTTTATCTTAATAAGTTAGTGGTATTAATACCTACATTATATTTACAATTACGAGTACCTAACCATAAATTGTAAGAAATGACATATACTACAGAAAAAGTGACCGAACCCCCAATGACCAGGACTGGAATCGAACCAGCGACCTCCTGCTTTCCTGCCATGCCATGCTATTTAAGTCCTGGCCACAGGAGGCCTCGGCCATTGTTCCTGATGTACATATTATATGACATGTCTTTTAATTTATAGAGCGTGTAGTTAAACTGTAATTTTATTAGTTGAAAAGAAATAATAACGTTAATATGTCATTCATTAGTAAACGTATTATAAGCTGTTCTCATCGATATTTTTTCATATCGACATTAGCACTAGATATCGTTGAAAAGCTTATTATTTCACAAAATAGACAGAAGGTCACCTATTAGATGGTACCTATTTAAAAGAAAGTAAAAAAATGATTCACATAAATATTGGGAATCAATATTGGCACCATATTCACGTGAATAAGTATGTCTTCATATTCGAGATAAATTATACAATACAATAACTCTTTATTGCACCTCAAAGACAATTACAAAACAAATAATAAAAGTACATGTTAAATTAAAATAATAATAATAATGTGTAAATTATCGTCTTGACTTGAAATAAATCTAGTCGTAAAATAACTTTTATTTGCATAAACAATTGCTTTTTAATGTCCACCTTTCTTGACATTGCACTAACATTTTGTGACACATCCATAACTTTGTGTCATATCATACATAGCAAGTTAAACATTTTCTTACCAAAATGGATATGGCAATTGTAAAACTACTTATATCTCATGACTATAATAAGTTAAACATTAATTGTATATAACAAAAAATAGTAAATTAATATACTGAAGTGTCAGTTAAGTTAAATATTGCAAAATTATAAGACATTTCAAGAAATATTTTTTTTTGTTTCATTTCGCTCTCCTGTAAACCAAGGCAAGTGGCGTATAGCACAGTTGCATTCTCAGCCGACGATTTACGGAGATCCGCTCTAAAATAAAAAAAATATGCTTGCTTCGTGTTTTTGAATAACTACGGAACACTACATTGAGATGGCCCGATATGTTCTTGGCCGGTTTTGTATTTTTTCTTCATTTAAACTACGCTTAAACAATCTGAACTTTTATTGCAAAACAAAAAATATAGAGTTTATGTAAGTATGTAGGTACCTACCTACAATACAAGATAAAAATGTTGGGTGTACAAGTACCTAAGTCAGTCGAATGAAAAATACTTACATCAATAAATTGATACCAATTTATTATTAAATACGTTCATAATTATTGGGTTTATATTTAACCTTAGACTAGCAATGTATTACTTATTCGTTTGTATAGTCGACATCAAGGATATCATTACGATTTTGGTGCCAAAAATACATTTACACGACCTTAATGTCAAAACAATCATCATTATCATCATCATCAGCCTATAATAGTCCACTGTTGGACGTAGGCCTTTCCTATTAACTATGCGTATAGACGCATTAGGAGGTAAATACCCATAATCGCCACGCTGGGCAAGCGAATTGGCGATCGCAGTAATGTGTCCACTATGATGACGCTGCTGCCCATCATTCAATCTTTTATCAAATAATAGTCAGTGACACTTCAATCCCTTAGTCGACTTTTACGACACCCACAGAAGGAGTTGGGGTGGTGACAAATGTATTCTTACTGCCGTCACCACACGGCATAGTCAAAGCAATAAAGTTGTGTAGGTACATATATTTTGGGTACCTGAACCGTAATGATATCTTTGACGTCGACTGTACACGAACTTAATGTCCCAACAGTCAAGTTAGTTAGGACCATTTAGATAGTAAATAGGTACTCGGGTCACTCAGGTAATTGCAAAAGTTAAAAAAAATGTTCTAATATTTGAATGAATAGCTTCATCAAAATAAATTATTTATTTATTTGTAGACAAACAAATAAATTGATATTATGATGTTAATCCGAAGTCCTTACAACTTAAGGATTTGCTTATTAAATTATTCACTGTCTCGGACATAATTCAATAGTCCCTAAAGACCGTCTTCAAACTGAAATGGCAAAACGACTAAATTCAGAATTAACAGCTAATTCGTTTCGACTGTACTTAATTAAATTACTGCTGGATAAACAGCTACTAAACTTGCTCTAACATCATCTAAAGTGCAATCTTAATACGTTTAAAGTACTTCACGATTTCCGAAGACTCTGGCATTATTAAAGTGAGATTAAAGTCGCAGTTCATTTGGGGCGGGGGTGTGGGAAGCGGGAGGGGGGGGGGGAGTGGCGGGGGTTGGAACAAAGAGTATTATCGCCGAGATCTTATCACCGCTGCTGCCTGGCGTAGCTGTTAACCTAGACAGTCTAGTCACTTCAGAAAAAATGCCGGTTTTCAAACAACAAAGTGATTTGTTATGGTCTTTTATTGCTGTTTATCGTGACATGCGTATCTTTTGCGCTTACATACTACTTAAAACGGGACATACGAAAAAGATGACGAAACGCGATAAAAATGATGTTAAACGACAAAAATTAATAAGAATTCTATAAAATCTGTTTTATAACCGACTTCAAAAAAAGATAAAGTTCTCAATTAGACATTTTTTGTATATACATTTATAATAAGTATAAATAATAAATTAAGTATGTCTCCAAGAATCGTGAACCGAATTTCAAAAAAAAATGTATCGTCGAATCGAACGGATTTAAACCCGAGATTATTATTATTATTGTAGATAAGGGCTAGAAAAATTTCCGCATCGACCGGTTGCGATCTATTGTGGCTGCCCTGTTTTATAGTTCGTTACTAATACCCGTTGAGTCTAGGAAGTTCCAGATTCTTTGGGCTGTAATATTCTGTACCTCGTGAGGTTGAAGTACCTGCCTACCTAGGTGAATACTTCTTTTGTACATTAGTGGTCCGCAGGAGTATAGGATGTGCATAGCAGTTTCCTCTGATTCCTGGCAGAACCTGCATGTCGGTTCTTGTTTCTTACCCATAAGAAACATATGTTTGTTCAACTTGCAGTGTCCAGTTAGAGTTCTGACTACTGCACAATTTTTTTGTCTTTTGAGCCCAAGTAGCTCTTTAGTGCTTTTGTTGTTGACCCCTTTCGAGTGAGCGTTTCATTTAACGGAGTTCCATTCCTCGATTGTTCTCATCTTTTCTTGATTGTTCAGCAGAGAGTATGCGTCCCGTTTTGTTATTCCGCAGAATGGTTCTGGGCCGACCATGGGTGTGTCCGCAGCCTTCCTGGCAAGTTCGTCTGCTGCTTCATTTCCTTTGATATTGGAGTGTCCTGGCACCCATCTAAAAGTAACTTTGTTGGTGTAGGCCAGGGCATTTAGTTTATTTTTACAAATCAAGGTACGTTGATGGGATCTTGAAGAAATCGGTTGAAGTCGGTTTCAATTTTTTTATTTGGTGTTTATTTACTTGACTACTAAGGTAGGACGAGATCGATTTAATGTTTGTGCGTTTCTGATTTTTATAGATTTTTATATGTATATATTGTATGTAATAAAATCTTGGAATCTTAATTAGGTCAAATTAAGATATTCCCGGTTTTCGAATAGGATGAAATTTTGCACGCGCTCTGAGTTCTAATGACAATACATGACTAGCTAATAAAAACGTCATTGAATTTACATCCATTATAGCCTCTATGTATAATCGTCTGTTTTAACCATGTTTTCTTTTTTGTTAAGGTGTGCAATAAAGAGTATTCTATCTATCTGTCGGAGACATGCTTCAGTTGGCGCAGACGTGTACGACATGTCGAGTCATCGAACGTCTGAATAGTCTTATTTACAATAAGAATAGTCTTATTTGCAATGTTTACATTTAATTTGTTAAGAGTATAAGATCCAGAAAACGATAAGCAATGTTTTGCTTGAGATGTTCTTTGCTTGGTCCATGTAGGTAGACATTAAACGTCATGTTGATATCTACCCGCCTATGAAGCAGGTAGTTTGGAGTTGACGGTATAAAAGGTCACTAGCGCAGTATTCAGGGATTCATTCTTGATTTAGGGTTGGAATAAAGCATTCCAGGGTTGAGTAAATGATGCATGGACGCAAGCTTATAACTCTCCAGTCGTTTTCTATCAGTATAGTTTATAGTGTTGTAAGTCTTGTTTTAAGTGTGTACTTGTTGTGATTATTTAAAGTTTGGAAAATGTAAGACCGTCTGAGTTTCTTGCTGGTTCTTCTCACGACAGAGGTTTATCATTTGTGAACCAGTATAATAAAAGATTGTAATTTACCTTGTGTTTGGTTATGTGCGTCCATGCATAGTATACACCTTTGTAAGTAGATACGATTAGTAGCTAGAAATTAAAATATTCGCTCCCCTGTTCTCGGCTGTCCTTCTGACATCAGAAAGCGGGATGTTGAATAATCGCCTACAATGAATGGTCATGGTAAATGTACCATACGTAAAAAGTGAGGTTTGAAATCATCGACAGTCGGTAAGGTTGCACTATCGTTACTTTTTTATTTGGTGTAAGGTGTAAATTACTCGTATCTTTTGAAGCAAAGTCTGTTTCGAGACGTAATTTGAGATATCAAGTTAGTTTTTTTATGGAATTTCTATTGTTGCAATACGTGTGGGTAGGTATCCCACCCACTTAAAAAAAAAACAGTAATTCAAATAATTTCAAAGAATATCATGGCTCATACTTGTTACTTTTCTAATTTTGTGGTTTTATTTTGTGGTCTACCAAAAATTGATTAGAGATTCTTATAGCCTGTTTTTTTAAGTTTTCTATGCGTGTGAAATTTATGTTACAGAATGTTTCGTGATGATTTCGTTCGTGATGACACTGATGACTATGTTGTGGCAATGAAACGAGCTCAGAATGTTTCAATTTCAAGAACAACACGTTCATAGTAGCCAGAAGTTTCGTTCAGGATGACTACGCTGTTGCGATGAAACTACCGCAAATTCTTGCGAAATGTCCAAGAAATGAAGAAGAATGAAGACTCCAGCTCTTCGGGAGTTACTTTTGGAGCAACTGATATAAAAGGACAGGTTTCGTTCCAATTGTTTTAATGCAAAATTCGAAGCATTAATGTAAAGAAATAACAGTTTGACATTTCTATTTTTAGCGTGAAGTTTTTGTGTTCTCAAAAACGTTTTATTATTTGCGAGATTAACTTGGTTGTAGTAAAGTGAAGCCCATTATTATTTTAATACAAATCCTAACCTCAACTTTTTATTTTTGTGATCAGGTTAAGTTGAGTGATGAAACTCATACCGTACAATTTGATGATTACAGTTCAACATGGTGAATCAGAGCAAGCTGCCGGCCTGCAAGTTGTTGCTGTCATCATGTCCCGACGGCGTGCCAGAGGCTGATGACTGGTGTCGCTGCTGCCTATCGTGAACACGTGGCGCAGCGCGTGGTGTAGACACGTTGTCAATCCGGTGAGGAGTTCACATTTTGTTGAGCTATTTGAGCCCTGAGCTAATGTTGTTGAGTCATCGAGGGCTTCTACCCTTTCGATTCTATAGAGTTAAAACTTGAGCAAGAAATGCAACATTAAAACTAAATTAGACAGCGATAACGTAAGGTTACGCAAGTTTATTAAAGACTTTATTAAAGTTTTATTAAACGCATTGAGATGTATTTTTACAATTTCTGATATAGGATGATGATGATGATGGTGATGATGATGATGGTGATGATGATGATGGTGATGATGATGATGGTGGTGATGATGATGATGGTGGAGATGATGGTGATGATGGTGGTTATGATAATGATGGTGGTTATGATGATGATGGTGGTTATGATGATGATGGTTGTTATGATGATGATGGTTATTATGATGATGATGATGGTTATTGTGATGATGATGGTGGTTATGGTGATGATGATGATAATCATTTCTTATTATTTGGACCGTCAATAGTTTCAGTTTGACTACCTTAGTTCAATTAAAATGGTGGGTACTAGAATTAGTCATTATAGTTTGCAATCGTATAGTTTGCAATCGTGGAATGAAACTATTTACATTTTTGTTGGGTTCAGTTTTCTCGGACTACATACACCATTTATCATTCGTAGTCGTAGGTGTAAAATCGGATCTATTTTTCCGTCTCAGTGCGGCCACGACTGTGAGTGGCGTGCGTTTGGTTTAATGGTGTAAGTGGTCAATGCGTTTTGATTGTCCGACAGCCATGGAGGTGGTTGTTAAGACTCTATTGCTCGGTGTAGCATCTGGAGTATTGTAACTGCTGTGAGTACTGCAACCCATTTGTTGTTTTTGTTGAAGTGAAGCATTTCATTTTTGTATTGTAGAACTATGTCGGTTACTAGCTAGTAAAGTAGTAAGTACATAGACAGATTGGCTAGTCTGTTTCAAATGTTAATGAAGTTGATTTTAATTCCCTTAGTTGATTAAATGAGTACCTAAAGAAAATATGATACTGAATTGCGGCATTTAATTTTGTATTAACTACTTTAAATGCGGAAAGGGTAATTGTTAAGTTTAATGAGTTCTTATGTCATTTGAGCTTTCAATGGACTGAGAGCAAGTTCGATGGATTGAGCGTGATCTAATAATCGCATCGGAAGTTCCGGAGCATGTAAAAGGTGCACGTGAACTGCTTTTTATGTGCAGTATGCTCTTTGCGAGGAGTAGCACTTACGCGGCTGAAATGGTTAACTTCTGATGGGTTATTGGATCCTAACAAGCCCATGGACAGAAATTGAATCAGGTGCATGGTCATGGTGTAACCTGGTTGAGTAACTTACGTTTTTGTTTGAGTCGAGGGATTGACTCTTTAGTTTAAATCATTTTGACTTTTAATTGGTAAAATTGAACTTGGTTTTCAAGAAATGTAACTGAGTGATATTTGATGACGTGATGATAGATGTGAAATTTTGGTATACCGTTACGTTCTGGGGGTAAAAATGAGCCGGGGTGTTAATTGCCTAAAGACTGGCATGATTTTTGACATTGTCTTGTCAAAATCCCAAACGTGATGACGAATGTTGTAAATCGTATGTTGGGCAAAGTAATAAGTTGGCTTCAGAGTATGCCCACAGTCAGTTTGGTGACTGTGGATGGTTTTCGTACAATCATGTGATCATTGTAGACAGCGTTCCTGCGTACCTAGCTGAGGTCGTGGATGAAGTGTGCCTACAGTATTATGGTGACTGTAGATGGTATTCCTGCGTACCTCGCTGAGGTCGTAGATGAAGTGTTCCTACAGTATTAATGGTGACTGTAGATGGTATTCCTGCGTACCTTGCTAAGGTCGTGGATGATGAGTTTGCCAACAATGTTGTTGAGAGTTATAGAGTGTTCTTGCAAACTTTATTTACTCAGGTCAGTCAGTTAAACTCAGGTCAGTCAGTGACTGCGCTGAAGGTTATAGATGTGTCCGTGTACTTTACTCGGATAGCGGGTGTTTTGTGACATGTTGATGACTGTAGATTGTTTTTCTGTGTACATTGCTGAGGACGACGAGTTTGCTTACGGTATTTCTGATAACAGTTGGTGGTTTTACCTGCGTACCTTGCTACAGTGGTAGATGTGTATAGAATCATGTGGACGATTGTAAGATGTTCCTACGATCCTCTAACAGGTTATAGAAGAGGAGTGTGAAATGGTCGTGTGTAAAATTGTTTCCAATTTGATTTCGTAAAATTCAACAGTAGTCATTTCTATCCCATTATGTATTGAGGTCAGAATGGGTCGACCGTACCAGAGGCTTGATCGTAGCCGTAACCCGATGCGTCTGCCTGTGAGTAGTCCGTGGGTACGCGGTGCGCGGCAGGCTCTGGCGGAGGTCGCGTTTAAGAGACAGTAGTGTCATAGGGTTGAATCGGCGATCCCTTACGGATGCGCTTAATGTATGTGGTTATGTGATAACCAATAGGCCACGAATGACATTATATTCCTCCGAAAGTTTTCTGTAATGTTTTACGTAAAATGTGGCTAGGAAAGCCAGATGGTACTTGTTTGCTCTTGAATTTAAATTGGTGGTAATTAATTGACCACAAGTGAGCCTAAAATCAGTTGCAAAGATTAAAATGATTTTTCTTGAATTGAGATGATTTTACGTAGACAGATTAAGAAGTAATTTGGTCAGGAGTGACCGAGTGGTAACAAAGACTACTGGTGTACGTGTTTGTTTCAGATACAAGCGAGGACGCTTGTCTTGTCAGTATGGCCGTGTCGGAGACATGCTTCAGTTGGCGCAGACGTGTACGACATGTCGAGTCATCGAACGTCTGAATAGTCTTATTTACAATAAGAATAGTCTTATTTGCAATGTTTACATTTAATTTGTTAAGAGTATAAGATCCAGAAAACGATAAGCAATGTTTTGCTTGAGATGTTCTTTGCTTGGTCCATGTAGGTAGACATTAAACGTCATGTTGATATCTACCCGCCTATGAAGCAGGTAGTTTGGAGTTGACGGTATAAAAGGTCACTAGCGCAGTATTCAGGGATTCATTCTTGATTTAGAGTTGGAATAAAGCATTCCAGGGTTGAGTAAATGATGCATGGACGCAAGCTTATAACTCTCCAGTCGTTTTCTATCAGTATAGTTTATAGTGTTGTAAGTCTTGTTTTAAGTGTGTACTTGTTGTGATTATTTAAAGTTTGGAAAATGTAAGACCGTCTGAGTTTCTTGCTGGTTCTTCTCACGACAGAGGTTTATCATTTGTGAACCAGTATAATAAAAGATTGTAATTTACCTTGTGTTTGGTTATGTGCGTCCATGCATAGTATACACCTTTGTAAGTAGATACGATCAGTAGCTAGAAATTAAAATATTCGCTCCCCTGTTCTCGGCTGTCCTTCTGACATATCTATCTATCTATAGCGGCCTCCCCAAGATGGCGGACTGGCTGTTTGAAATCCACCTCATGATAATGGCTATCAAATGAAAGGGTTTGCTGTCAGAAATACTAAAACATCGATTTTTTTTGATTATTCATATTTGCTTATAACACGCGTTTATCATATTTTAAAGCATCGTTTTTATGTTAAGTTGGCCGCTACGCCAGCGGGCCGCAATTTAAAACTTCGGCCGATTATGGCGAGATGCCGCCGGGAGATATCGGTGCGAACAAATATTTAAACTTTAATTTAAATGGGAAAGCGAAGCTACTAAGGATCCACTGATAAGCTTAAGTTTTTGAACCTTAAAACTTTAACATATTAATAACTAATACTTAAAGTGTACATAAAACAATAACCGTTGCATTATTTAACCCTCTTGTAGGCACAAGGTGAATTTAGATCAAACGAGCATTCACTTATTATACTCCCCACTCTACGAAATTCGTTCGTTACACAAAACGTAATTCGTCGAAATTCGTTGGTTTCGTAAGTAGAGTGGGGGATAGAATGAGCGAATGCTCGTTTGGTTTAAATTCACCTTATGAATCATTTTTATTGAGCTCCGCAGTTTGGCGAATCATTTGTAATGTGGTACACTTTGTTGTATACCTAGAGTTGAATAGTCGTATAGTTTGTAGTTGACTTTGTAGAATCTAACAGTAGCGTTACTTTTTGCGCATTATCTTAAAAATGTACGTTCTACCCTATACTTGGCAGTGTTTCTTATAAGATACATATCTACTTTTTGACCCACTTTTTGTTTTTTTTTTAAAGAC
>JALPQI010018007.1:0-24685 GCA_025490895.1 Thaumatotibia leucotreta
GGTTTGAAGTTAATATTTGAGATATTTCTGATTCTATTTCAAATAAGTTATTAGTGTAACTTTACTTGTTGGGTAAAGCACTTTCGATATCAGTTAAAAATTTTCTGATATCTCTCATATTTACGGAATTATGGCCTGTAAACACTTATCGATTACACCCTGTATACACTAGACAAGTTTTGTTAAAGTTTTACACCCAAATTCCGATCACATTGATTCGTACGATCAAATACTGTGGGTAATTGGGTAAATTACGCGCCCCTATGATAGACACACGCTAGCATAGTTCAGCGGTATTTCCCGATACCTACTATTTCACATACTCGAACATTGTTGTTCATGCACACGAATATCTAACATTCCATCGAATACAAAGCATAGGTACTAGTACATTAATGTGTGTATACACTTCAAAGTTTACCCGATTAAGGCTGAGCCAGACCGGATGCGTGTCCGTGGCGTGCGCGTTGTAGCAAAGTATAGGTCATATTAGATTGCACATTCAAATCGCGGTCAGTTAAAGCTATTATAAAACTATAACGTTTTAAGTTTGTGCATACGAGATACAAAAAGCACGTATAGTATGTATAACATTCGTCAGTAGAAAAGAAAACAAAATAAACAAATCTAAAAACTTGTATTATTCCATAATCACGAACTTTGAAGGTGCATTTAGACAGAACGAGTATTCGCTCATTCTACCCCCCACTCAACGAAATCAACGAATTTCGACGAATCACGTTTTATGTAACCAACGAATTTCGTAGAGTGGGGGATAGAATGAGCGAATGCATGTTTGGTCTAACTAAATGCACCTTTAAACACAATTTGGGTTTTTTCACCAACCTGAAACTTTAAACCTTGAGTTCAAAATTCAAATACATTTCTAGTTAAAAACATTGGTACTTATTACTATTATTACATATTAACTTAAAAATATATCTGCGAACGTGTTTCACGATGTGTCATAGATGTCAAATGCTATGGAAAGTCAGCCATATTTGTTTACATTATTTTTGGATTCTACTGACGAATGGTATAAGACTATCGATAAAGGAGTCGGTTAACTTCAAACTCAGATAAATCGACTCTAACCACTTGAGAGATTATTGAAAAAAAAAATGATAATTCGGTGATTTAAAGGCAGATTATTTTTAAAAACCATCTGAACTAGTGTATTCTTAAAAAAAATGAATTTCGATTGGATTTACCTTCATTTGATATAATCAATTGCAATTTATTTATCTTTGATAAAACTCAGTGTGATTGACTGACAGCCATATCGAACAAACTTTCGTTGATTGGTTTTGATGGACTTTCCTTCATTTGAAATAAACTGTCATATGGATTTACCTGATTTTGATAAAATATTGTGATTTTAAGTTTATTTTTCTCAAAAACTACACGAAATTATACTTAACCCGTGAACTAGAAACAAAATCTATTTCGTAAGCTTTTATTAGATACAAAAATCTTTAAAAATGTCAGAATGGGATTTACCCGAGTTTGAAGTTAACCGACTCAAATAACTGCACACAGTTTTCAGTTTTCCATTATAACGTGTATAAAAATAAACTCGGTTCTACAATTTGCTAGAGTGCCCACGAATGGTTCCAGAGACGTCGATCTGTAATATTTCTGCAATATTTATTTTCTGCAATATTTATTCGATTTGTACGAAGCAGTAGTTTCTTATTGCTAACTCCGGTGGAAATATTGAGCACAAACATTCGTAGCAAATAAATTTATATTTGAAAGATGCAAGCTATGATATGTGAAAATCATACAGGCTGTTCTTAGCCATTGGACACAGCCGAAATGTACGTATTCGTTAGGGCATTTGGAACCAGTATACAGAGAATCATAATAGGTATGATGAATGGCAAGTCAAATCAACATCTTTTTTCGATCTGTTAAAACGATTGCCACTATGAAATTTTATTATGTAATATACAAATAATGTCACGTTTGTATACTGCCAAATGACCTACTCTTTAAAGTACTTTTCAAGTTATTATTGTTATTAAATAGAAGTTCTGTACAAAAATTACTTCAACCTACGTTTTCGTAATAATTTCTTCGTGTATCATGTTGTGCATAATGTAAAATAATTTATTTTAACTACAGTCATCAAACATAGTTTCTGTCCCCTGCGTTTCATGAAGTTATAAATGTATGTCAATGAATACTATACATAATGTATAGATGTGAACTTATGTGAGTGAGGCCTTAGGCGTAACGCATGTACAATTTATAAGTATTTTTTCTAGCAAACTTGATAAAATTGACACCTGTGTTACAGGACAAAATAATGTCGATCGTGTTTTCGATACTGGAAATAAAAATGTTATCTGATTTTTTTTCTTCTGTTAATTAATTCCAAAACTTAATAGTAAGTTCACGCTACTATCGCTAAATATAGTATAAAACAGAGTTTATGCTTAAATTTTCAAAACTCCCCAACGGATTTTAAAACTGTAGGCGCGGATTAATAGATGGATTATTCAAGAGAAAGGTTTTAGTATCCGTATGGTACCCGAACGAAGCCGGGTCGGATCGCTACTAATATACCTAATAAATAAAATCTTGTACGAATAACCCTTAAAAATCCTAAAAACTCGCAGATTTTCGGTCTCGGTATCGATATTTTTGACCCGTACTGACCCTTTCAACCCTCATATTATTTATTAACACGTTCTCCCATCAAAATCCAGAATACTTGATCATATCATAAAATCAAATTAACCCCTGAATTAATTAACATGCTTAAATCAACCTTATTACATATTCAACAAAGATTAAATTGGCTATCTCGATTTCGAGCGAGCATAGTCTGTCAAACCCAGAACGTAGTATATCTCAACAGGAATACACGACTTTAACACTTGGCAATAAATTTAGAGTCCCACATCTCACGGCATGACTTTAGGATCTCAGTTTCAGAACGTAATATATTCCAACCTCGAATACGATCTTAACGCTTGGTAATAAAGTTCATTTTGAATGTGAATAAACTTCAACTGGTGGCTCGGAATTTTTTATAGGCTTTTTTCAAGCCGTGTTTTTTAGTTGCTTTTGAATCTTTTGATAGTTAAAATGTTTGGAGTAGGGTAAAGGAAGACCGATGTTGACAAATATAGCTGTTTAGTATTCGGAGATGGTGACAGTAGCATTTTTTAAGCTTAATCCAAGGTGCTTGCCAAGAGCTACTGCTGTGTACGCATGCTTACTTAGTTTATACCCCTATTTTATTATGTATCGTCACTTAGTTTAAGTAACGATAATACTAAAGTCGACTCGAAGAATGCATTAAATGGGGCATTTCTAGTGACCAATCTACATTAGGCTGCGTTTCCACCAGAGATGTGCGAGGATGTGTTTCCATACAAATGACACCTCGCTCGAGTCATTAATAGGTGTCATTTGCATGGAATCACATCCTCGCACATCTCTGGTGGAAACGCAGCCTCATACTGGCAGGTCCTTATAATGATTACAAAAATGCATCGTATCCTATAAACTTCAATTGTAAACGTGAAATTTCACACATAAGACTGAACCGCCATTACTATAGAATATTTTTAACAGCCATACCTAGCGCGTTTGAATCATGTCTACTTCTGGATGATAATGGACTACTCTATATAAATCTACTCTGCTTTTGATGGATATAAATAGACTTGAAGGGTGCTTTTAAAAAAAGTTATACTATTTTTTTATATTTATGTCTTCCGTTTGTTCTGTTTCTACTATTTTATACACGATGTATCCCAAGTCACTAATAAATAAGATTGGCCCTTGTGGCATTGTACCGAGGATGCTGGCGGCATTTCCTCGTGTATCGCAGTGCCGATGCATTGTGCGATTGCCGATGCAATGATTTATTTCGTGATTTCGGGGTTAATCCTAAACTATAGGCAAAATATTAGTGCTCAAAAATATGTCCCATTACACTTTAATTCTGTGTAATAATATCGTTGTAATTGTAACATATTTATGAGAGGATTCATTCGATACATATTTTTGCACTTGACTGTGCTAAAAGCTCAGTAGGACTGTGTTTGCAGAGTCATTTATTTTAGTAACACAGGAAACACCGTGTATTTTATATTGTCGAATATAATATATTAAACACATTACCAGCTTCCTGGATTATAACGTGGGAGAAAAGTGGATACATCTCAACATAGAATACGCTTGCCATACAATAGTACATTGTGCATCTAGGGAGATAACTACAACATTAAAAGCTCTCCGCCTACGGCGTCGGGCTTCTAACACTCTCGTTAGTATTCCGCTTACCGACCGTGATGCTCGCAATGTTTTTCATTACACTTGCGGACAAAAAATAAGTTTTCAGACAAAATTTTATACTATGACGTACTGACATTTCTATTACTTCCTAGGGAATTACACTTTTCTATTACTCCCGCTACGCATACAAGCAAAGGCGCGCTTAGACAGCAAGTGTGATGAAAATAATACTTAAAAAACGTACGAGTATGAACGCACATGTGCGTTAATGGCACTAAGATGACGTGAGTCTAGCGTTCACGGGTGAACGTTAACAAAACGCGTATATGCGTTGGTGCCAGACATTTTAATTTAAATAGAAAGCACAGACTAGCGATTACGGCGACACGGTAAGCTTACAGACTAATTAAATCAGTACTTATTGAAATTATTGAACTTGTTTCTATATACGTCTCAAGGTCGCAACCACAGATCACTAACTCACTAGACTAGATATTCACCCAATTGCTTCAGGCAATTGTGGTTGCGAGCTGTCAATCTTATTTGTATGTAAAATAAGAGTGGTTGTTAAATCGTCCGGGATAGTGCAATACCGCGTAACTACCAAAACAGATAAGAGTTCAAATATCAAACAATTGACACTCAAATTGAGCCTAATTTAATTTGTTAGTTGCACTAACCCCGACGAAATACAAAGCAAGTGAGTGGATATTTGAACGCTAACTCTCGTCTCGCGCTAAAATGTGGCTTAGGCATAGTCGCCATCAGATATATCGTAGCTAAAATATCTGAACACGCCTTTATCGTTATAGTAAAGATGATTATTTTTGAAAGCCCTGGACTGTACACGGCACGGCAGTGCCTCGATTAACGTATAATATGAATTAAAATGACAAGAGGCAGCCGTACCACGAGCTGTCGCTTCGTTATTAACGCGAATTTACTTTCTATCCATCCCACTCGAACTCGCGTATTCGTGCGTACAGTAGCCGTACCTTAAGTTGGATAGTAAAGGATACCGCAGTTTTCAAACATGCATTTTTCTGGTGTTAATAATCCCTTTCCTTAATGGGCCGCCTACAAACATGGGGTACATGCATGTTTGCATAATTTAAGTAGCATAATTTTGAATAACAAAAGCTTGACTCAGGTTTCTGTCTTATTGCCATGGTTACGGAACCATAACAATAACAGACAGAAAAAAGTTGATTCATACAGACTAAATAAACCAGTTGTATTAGCTCGTTCGCAGAATCCAGTAGTTTCAAGACAAAAATGAGGCTTTTCTGTACATAGATAGTATTCTAAGAAACGTCAAATCTTAAGGTGCATTCAGACCAAATGAGCATTCGCTATTCTAACCCCCTACTCTACGAAATTCGATCGTTACACAAAACGTGATTTGTTGATTTCGTAGAGTGGGGGATAGAATAGCGAATGCTCGTTTGGTCTGAATGCACCTTTAGCCATGTCACGAAATGTGTCATGTCGAGTCATGGCAATAACAGACAGAAAAAAGTTTGTTCTCGCTTATATGACAGATAAGTGGTCTGTGGTGGAAACATTCAAAATAACGAACCTAACCATATTCACAAACAATCGTTGCTATTCACAATGTATAGAAATGACTTCATAATTCGTAAGGCAACTGGTTTAGCCGGTTTTACGAACTTGTTTTTAAATAGCATTCGTGGAGGAAAAGGAAAAGTGTCTGCAGGAATGTCACATGAGCGTTGCCGATTTCAACTTAAAATTGCTCACACTACATTGGTCAGACAGCAAAGTTTTAACACGCTTTTTATTAGCTTCATTTGTATTGTAACAGTATAAAAGAAAATCTTTTAATCTTATTTTAACCACTTCCTGGATGCTTAGCCAAGTTGCCAATCGCTAACACTTAGTATCGTATCGTAGTTTTCCCTCTCTGCCACTCTTTTCATATTGGTGCGACAGAGTACGATTGACGATTAAGCGTTAGCGATTGGCAACTTGGCTAAGCATCCTGGTCTTCGATTAGGATGAAATTTTGCACACGCTATGACTTCGATACACGACTAACTGACAAATGTCATTACAAATCCAATATGGCGGCGTCCTCAATATGGCGGACTGGTTGTTTGAATTCCACCCCCATGATATAGGTATCAAATGAAAGGGTTTGCTGTCAGGAATACAAAAAAGCTTTTTGTTTTTTTTTATTCTGTTAATAAAGATGCTGAACTAATGAATGTTTCTTAACGTGACCTTAAAAAAGTTTTGTAGATTATAAAGAACATTCGCATGGCTTTTTTTTATAATTACCGTCTGCTAGCATAGTCTGCTTCACCACAAGCACGAGGCTTACCTGAAAAAAAAAAAGATATTTCATCACACTTGCTTTCCAAGCGCGCTATTGCTTGCATGCGTCGGGAGTTAGAGAAAAGTGAAATTCCCTAGAGAGTTATAAATAAATAAATAGGTATCTTGGGACATCAAGATCATACACAAATCGACCTAGTCCCACGGTAAGCTCAATTAAGGCTTGTGATGTGGGTACCAGGCGACAATATTTAAAATACATAGATACATAAAGATAGGAACAAATGTTTGTGATAAATAAATACACAAATAATGCCCTCGCCGGGTTTTGAACCCGGAATCTCCAGCTTCGTAGGCAGAGTCACTATCAACTAGGCTATGGAGGCTGACAAGAGTTATAGAAATGTTAGTACGTTGTTAACGACCGTACCAAAGTAATTTTCATTAATTTACAAGAATAATTTGCATTCAGAAAGTAGGATTTGAGAAAACCAATGATGGGAACCACGGAATAATAAAAACGGTTTTTTCTGTTCTGTGATGGAAATAAATCTTATCTTATCTTAAATATTTTTATTTCTCAGACGCGAAAAGCATAATTATTAAAACAGTTTAGTGTGTCTAAGAATTCTCAGGTCTATTATATCACTGTTGCATAACGCTATTCCGACCTAGTACGGAACCGGTAAAAATCAACCAGACATTCATAAACTATGATAATATATTGGCAGTCAGTTCGAAAACAGAAGGCGAGTGGTATGTAAGGGCATGCGTTACCGTTACACGCCTCCACTTTACGCACAGTCGTCATCGTTTATATGGGAGCGGGCATGGTGTTCAAAATTATCTAACAATGTACTCTAACGCTATGACAAGAGAGGGGTGCTTGTTGTTGTTGTTGTTATTGTTGTATTCTGCCATTTTTTCCGCAAATCGACAGCAACCGTGTCTATTTTGCGTGGTCCCAACGCTGGCCCAGTACTTTGGGCTACGAACAAATAAAACATGGAAGCCGCACGCCATACTAAATTGCCTTTCAAACACGGTCCTGAATTTTAGTTGACAAATGTCACCCCCTCTTCAATATCACGGCAATGAACTTCAATGTCAATTGTGATTGGTCCATCAAAGTTTTGATATTCTCTATACATTTGACAAAGATGTTGCGCTGATAAGCGCTGTGTTAAAAAAAGCGACATCTCATCTTGGCACGATTGAACAATTGTTTCTGGGGGCATTTTTGAGCTGGCGTTAGACGTCCATGTTATTATAATATGGTCGCAGACTTAGGGACTTCACATACACCCTTGATTTTTTTCGCAGGTTTCCTCACGATGTTTTCCTTCACCGTAAACTAGCGAAAATCAATGATAATAATAATGATATTTCATACATACGTTTTTTGAAAAAAGCCGGGGATTTAATAACCCACGACCACTGCGTAGCAGTCGTACTTTTTATTTTACCGCTAGACCACAAGCACTAGAGGGATGCTTCGATATTTTTGAACTCGATAGCCGTTTCGATATTATCTGTAAAAGTCAACGTCTCGGCCCGTTCAAGGTCACCCGGTCATTGCCGAGTTATGACCGAATCTCAACGGCTATTATTTGAAATCCCGCGTGGGAAGTAACCTGAGCGTACTGCTTCTCTCTCGCACTTGTAAACACGTCTGCAAGTGTAACAGGGTCAACAGGTCGATCGTGGTTCCCGGTAAGCCCTCTGGCTCTGACAACTTCGAATTCGAAATTTGTAAATTTTGAGGATTTGTCTCTCTCGCTCCAACGGAGGCGTCTTTAGAGTGACAGAGACAAATCCTCGAAAGCCGATTTCGAAGTTCGTGATATCGCCGAGGACGTATCGGGAATAGGGAAAATTTTAAATTGCGAACTCTGTCCCTCCGATGCTGTCTTGGTTAGAGTGAGAGAGATAGATGCCTGTTTCCGATTTTCGTTGACCGCGGGTTTTTGTTTTCGATACAACATCAAATATTTAAAGTGACCAACGTTTTTGGGTAAAGCAAACTCAGACTTTTAGGTAGATAGGTAGGTACTGTGACTGTTTCCGTTTGTCTGTCTGTACTGTGTTTTGTGTTATTAAATAAGAATTTTCGATATTTGTTCTGCCACCAGGCCCCAATTTCACTACCTTGACAAGTGCTACAATTGTAAATTTACTGTTTCTCCAATCGGGGACGTCTATAGGCTACAGTTACCGCTTCCCATCGGAAGGTCTGTGCGTGTGTTTGCCACCAACATAAAATGTAGTGCAGGAACTTTAATAAATCAGCAGTAAATACAAAACAGCAAAATTACAATTGTCACAAAAAACACGACAATTGTAGCTAAATTTCGACATAATATTATGCCGAACCTCGTGTCAAGATTTAATGAAAATTGTACTAAACCTTGCGACAATTGTCACGGGTTTCGGAAAATAAAAAGCAGTTCATTGATGATATAATAACGTTGTTAGTAATAATTTTATGTTGGTGGCAATCAAGCACATGGACCGTCCGATAGTAAGCGGTAGCTGTAGCATACGGAGACCGATGACGTCAGTAACAGCGATATTGTACAATTGTCAGACATGTAATTATGGTGAAATAGGCCACAGGTGGCGCTAGGTAGGCGAGAGGTTTCAGACAGCTGTTAGATTCATAGATACTCCGATATGCTGATGGCGACTGTAAAATTCAACGCGCTATGATAACATGGCTATATTTACACGGTCATCCAAAAGAAAAAAGTCTTAACTACGTGTAAATAGCATTATACTTACGACATTTCAGTATGAGAATTGAGATGTTCTTCAAAGCAATAACGATATATCCATCTGCAATAGCCGTGCCATGAGCCGCGAATAAACTCTGATTTACTTTCCATCCGGCTCCCACCAGTGTAAAACCACGCGAGTACGAGCGGGATAGCACATTGGTCTAAGGCGACCGGCTTAGCGGAAAACCATACGTGCGAGAGGGAGTACCCATATCGGCACCCCGCTTTAACTCATGGATTCGCTCGGCGCTGGTCGCTTTAGACCAATGTCGTGGCCAGGACATAAAGCTGCGTTAATAATGCGGGGGTAGCTCATAGTATAGTAGTTATGGTCTCACACGCTTGCGATGAATCACTTCTTTCAACCGTTCTTAGGTAGCCTTACACCTATAAGTTCTTACGTAAGTTATAGTGATATTCACCTCCCATTCCTTAGTATAGATCCGTCCCTATAACTTACGTAAGAATTTACAGGTGTACGAGCGTTCTAAAGGTGCGGTTAAACTAAAAGAGCATTCGCTGTTCTAACCTCCCACTCTACGAAATTCGATAGGTAAACAAAACGTGATTGATTGATTTCCTAGAACGGGCGCTAGAACAGCGAAGTTCTTTTGGTTTAAACGCACCTTTACTGAGCCCGCGGGTCTCCTAAGAATCGAGTAAGGTATTAAGGTGTCACTTAACATTAATTTACTAAAGGCAGCATCATTGATTAATCATAGTGGACACTACTACGCTCGCCAAACCGCTTGCCCATCGCGATTATGGACATTACCTCCTTCTTCTTCGTGTAAAGGGATCAAATGATATAAATTAATAACTAAATTATTTTCTGCCAGTATCTTGCCACTTCTACTCCTCGGGGAGTAGCTTTTGCCAGATCTTCCGAAGTGCACGTAATTGGACACAGAGAGCACTGCATCATGTGTTTTGTTGTTTGTAAATCGCCACACTCACAGAGGATGTCACTTTATTCTGGCCGCTTCCCCACTTCAGGAGGTTACCTCCTAATGCGTCCACACATAGTTAGGAGACACCTAAGTCCAACAGTGGACTGAGATAGGCGAAGAATCCAGTACACTAAGTCAACACAGACATCGTTAACGGCCGTTAAACGTCATTCGTTAGCGGGAATCAAGTAAATATTATCAAAGCGTTACGTATTTATTTTACATATTCAACCAAGTTTATGTAAATTTCACGAACACGTTTACCAAGCCTTGACATTCGGAAATTATTGGAAATTGAAAGAGATTTTATTCATAGACATTTCGTTTTCGTAATCGTACCTTTTCTCGTAAATTTAATAATAAAAACGGTCATATATTTATTTTTGGAGTTATTAATAAAGGCTACAGTACACATTGGCCAATGTGGGCCAATTTATGGTTTGCCAGCAACAAGCTGCCTTCTCGCGGCTGACCGTCTCTTTTCGATTGAATTTATTAAACAGAGACAGACAGCCGCGAGGAGGCCGCGAGTTACTGTCAAACTCAAGATATGCTAGCCCTGTGATGATTTGAAGGGTATCTAAAGGTGCGTTTAAACCAAAAGAGCATTCGCTGTTCTAGCGCCCGTTCTACGAAATCAACCAATCACGTTTTGTGTACCGATCGAATTTCGTTGAGTGGGAGGTTAGAACAGCGAATGCTCTCTTAGTTTGAACGCACCTAAGACATCGTTCACATACGAATTCCGGCCTGCTACTGCTACCGTGAACTCCGAAGTTCGCGAATTTCGTAGAATTGCCTCAGCCACACCAACGAAGGCGTCATTACAGTGACAGAGACAAATCCTCGAAATTTGCGAACTTCGAAGTTCGCGGTGGGGCCGCAGTCCTATTATCTGCTGACTGATGCCACGCGAATTTGAACATTGATGTGAGACTGGTGGAAAATTACTGACCGTCGGACCGAAGCCTAAAAAAACTATTCATTATTCATAAAAGTCTCCTAACTTAGTGTTTATAACCGCTAAGTAGTGTTTGTCTCTTTCACTTTTAAAGACATATTAATAAGACGTAAAGGGACAAACAATACCGGTTTAAGTTAGACGTTTATGAATAAGGGGGGAAACTACAATTAAACAACCTATTATTCCAAAACACTGTAATGCCCAGCATCGCAATACCCAGAAAAAAGCAGATGTTTTTCCACCGGACCCGTTCCGTAATCTATAGTCCTGCTGCAACCCGTCCTATGTACTTTGAAGGTGTATTCGCTGTATATTTCACTGACAGAATGCAGTTCCACGTGACCAGCGTATTCTCCGTCTCTGGACATGAGGCGGTAGTAATCTGAAGAGTTTTGGATACCACATCCATACGAGCGATCTCCGATTATGAAGTCTTTATACCTGTGCCAGTGTTTTACAACAGCCTCGATGGCTTTCATACGGACTTCACGATGCCGTTCTTGGTTTTGATAGACACAGTAAGCGATGGAACGGAAGAGACAGTTCCCGTCTCCTCGGATTGAGACGACACGCATTTTGCAATGGATTTCTGGTTTAGGTCAAAGCATTGAGGCGGTGTGGTTGAAAGTTATCGCTTGCACTTCAATTGGCCTGTTGGAGACGGAAGGTTATTGTGATATCTTTGTTCATTCAACAATGATGACCTGTATGCTTAGCACATGATTTGCGCGACAGTATCTCGCCGCGAGATAGTACATCCGTCCCTCTTTTGTTAATATAGCTAGTGAAGGACGGGAGATCTATCTCGCGGTGACACATTGTCGCACCAATCATGTGCTAAGCCAGCTGAGGCATGTTTCTCAAAATCTCTTCTTCAATCGGAAGTCTTCGTCTAATTAATGGTGTTAAAAAGAGTTACAAGAGTTTTGAGAAACGGGCTCCAGGGTGAAGCTAGAATTCGTCGGTTGCGGACGATCGATTCTTTTACGATTGGCTTTGGAAATAGGGCCAATCGTCCCGCTATATGACCATTCTTTTGCAGAAATCGGCTAACTCCAATTTTTCAATCTGATTTAAGCTTTGACATAATTGAGTTTAGTCGCTCTCTGCATTGACATAAAACGAAAGTTGGTCGTTTTCTGCATAACTTATGGTTAGCGCAAGGGGTTAGCGGGACGCCAACTGTCCCCGTTTTCAGGGAAATACTAAGTAATAATAATATTAAATAAATGAAAGGGGCTCAGTGACAGGCACGGCGAGCTACTAAACTATGAAGTATCGGCTACGAACACGACGAAACACGAACAAAACATACGCAATCCCCTGTAAAAAAAAAGAGACACGGTGATACTCGCCCGGTGATGATAGCTGATAGCTGGGCGAGTATCGCTGTGTCTCTTTTATTTATACGGGAGTGTGTCTCTTTTGTTCGAGTTTATAGCCGATAGTTCATCGCGGTGAAACCAGTGCCTAAGGATTTGAACATTTTTTAAGCAATAACGAAGCTATTTAAAAAAATACTTGACGCGCCTTCGCTTTCTGCTCAAACCGTAGTATAGTATACTTGTACTAGGTTGCCTACCTAGCACAAGTGTCACGCGACGCGATAATGTTTATCATTCTCGCAGCTATCTTTTTAGTCAATATAATTTAAACGAGGCACTTTTCTTAGGCCGTTGAAAAGTCGTCGGACGTCAATGGACGCTCATACAGTCCCTATCAGAAATATAAGTCTGGAGTGCTCAAAAATATCTGAACACGCATTTATTTCCATAGCGATAGAGCCGCGTATAGATATTTTTGAGCACTTCGGACGCTACTATATATCTTATCACTTTCCGAACAAACTCTTTTGATTTTTGATAGTAGAAACTTTTTGATAAATCACTAAGTAAATGAATTAAAATTAAGAGTTTGTCTTTGAACCTTTGTAGTAAAAATGACACTGTCAATATATTTAACATTTACCTTTTAAGACGTTTCTTAAGATCACTTTTCACTCGAACTTAAAATAGCTTCAATCTAAATATAAACGTTACAATCGTACAAGAATTTGTGTGATATATGCCAATATTATTTTATACGAACATAATCTGTTAGAGTTGTTATTTATAATTAATGTCAAGAGTTACGTCATGTGTGTCAATGTCGTGCGAAGCTACTGTCATCACTGACTAGAAAATGGTGAATCATTCTCGATAAACAATTGTCTAGTGTTGGTAAAATGGAATCTAAAACGTGATATAATACAAACGAGAAATAGCAATAACAATATTCACTATGGGGCTAACTTTGAAACAGCTATGGCATACAAATGTTACATAAGAATAAAATACATACCCGAGTCATCCCGCGTGCCTCGTAAGAGTCGGCTAAGGGATTGAAGTGTCGCTTACCATTATCGAAGATTGTAGATGGACAGCATCATAGTGAACACACTACTGCGATCGCCAATCCAAGCGGGATTATGGGCATTTATTATACCTCCTTATGCGTCCAGGAGGCCGTTTGTCCAGCAGTGGACTCGTATAGGTTGCTGATGATGATGACCGTATAATAGACCATAATTTTCCTTTGGTTTTACAAGTACTAAGTGAACCCCATAGTGAGTATTAAACAATATTATGTGAAAATGGTGTTGGATAATTTCCAAAATGTGTGGAAGAGATTTTCGTACACCGATCATCAAATCAAAAAATCATTAAAATCATAAAATCGTGACTAGACTTTATTACAATTGTGCCTTGCAAGTGTGTAAGTTATAGATTAAGTGCAAAATCAGTGTATAATCTTTAAAAGGACATGCATACAAATATTGGGTAAGTCAAATTTTAAATTTATTAATTATAATAAATATTAATTACTTACTACTTATGCCATTCGTCAATAGAAATAAAAAAATGTAAACAAACCTAAAAACTTGCACTATTTCATAATCCTGCAATTTTAGGACACAATATCGGTCTTATCACCTTCCCGACTTCAAAACTTAAACTTTGCGTTCACAAACATTTTTAATATATTATTGATATTTATTAGTATACGTACGTACGTATAGTACCGTTAAAAGGGGTAAATAGGAATGACGGGGTAAATAGGAATGTACAGTAAACTAGTCTGTTACCTCAGGACAAACAGTCCAGTTTAGAATAGCACATATGAAAAAATCTGCTATTCTAATCTGGACTGTTTGTCCTGGGTTAACAGACTAGTTTACTCTACATTCCTATTTACCCCGTCATTCCTATTTGCCCCTTTTTCCGGTACGTAAAAATATATCTGCGAACGTGTTTCACGATATGTGTCAAGGACGTCAAATGCTATGGAAAGTCAGCCATATTTGTTTATATTTTATTTTGGATTCGTTGGATTTAATACGTTGACGTTGAATAGTATAATACGTCTGTAGGGTTAGAACATGATTGGTACGACAACATGTCGCTGTGGGATAGACTATCCGTCCCTCTTTTATTAATATAATTAGAAAAACACAGGAAGTCTATCCCGCAGCGACATCTGTCGCACAGCATGCGCTAAGACTAGATCGGAAACAATACAATATCCATTACAAATGAAATGAATCACACTACTAAGAAATTATGAAATCAGCTGATTTTACTTTTACAATGTATACCTAACGGATATTTTACGATAACTCATTGTGTTTACTATTGATAAGTATAATTTCATAGTACAGGCAACTCACGGCCTTATATACTGATAGATAAATGCTGTAATGGCCTGCGATTGCGACAGTTATGTGTGTGTATGATTTGATATATTATCTGGCTTACAAACAGTACTATTATCAAAGAAAAGTTTTAAAGTAATAGCTGTTGATAGACTCGAGTCGTTGGAGTCCTTCGTTCTAAGACTTTACTCATTTTTAGAGACTCTAGTCATGTAGTCAAAGAAACAAATCGTCCGTTGACAACCAAAATCACTCAGTAACAAACACCTACTTGAAATAAAGCTCGTATCTCAGCTCTGATTCAATTCTGACATACGATGTTGCTAAGAGTAGTTACACTTTTTATAGTGTGTCAGCCGACATGTCGAAATGTATGCAAATCAGATGTTTTTAAGCATCCAATTCATACAACACAATCAGCCACATAATCAGCCTATGTTAGTCCACTGCTGGACGTAGGCCTCTCCTATTAACTATGCGTATAGACGCATTAGGAGGTAAATGCCCATAGTCGCCACGCTGGGCAAGCGGATTGGCGATCGCAGTAATGTGTCCACTATGATGACGCTGCTGCCCATCATCAATCTTGTAGTATGGTCATTGACACTTCAATCCCTTAGTCGAATCTTACGACACCCGCAGGAGGAGTTGGGGTGGTGACAAATGTATTCTTACTGCCGTCACCACACGGCAAAGACAAAAATATAGTTGAGAATTTACCTGATGCGTCCATATATTATTCTAAGTAATAGGGGTCTAGGTACAGCAGTGGATCTACGTACAGTCGAGTGCATTAATATATAGACGCATTTGTAAGGGATCAGTATGGAGAAGTGTATATATATTAATGCCCTTGACTGTACACCCACAACTCCCAAATGTCCCTTTGTATTTATTTTTAACTATGGTAGAATCCACGCACGGGAAAACTATTAAAAAAAATCCAGAACACGAGAGGGTTAAAACTATCCGGTGGATTTTTGTAACCTCATGAATATTCACGGACGTTGAAGTTTGATTTCACACATACAGGGTGTCAAATAAACCAATCCCGGGCAACCGAAGCTAACCGTATTAAGGGTTACACTAACACAATTTCGTTCGTCGCCGCTCAAAGCAAATAGCTACCTTTGTTCGGAATGTTCGGAATATTCCCATAATTCCCATAGGCACTTAGGCACACGTACAGGCGCCATCAGAAATATGTATACAATACCAGGCTGAGTATGCGTGTTGCGATATTTATGGTCACCTTGCTTGCATCCTTCTACTTATTTGCTCACTACTCACGAGTTGACATTATTTGACAAATAACGTTTACTTGATACGTAAAGTGGTCCATCACGCTCGCTCACTTAAAAGTGCGATTTAGACATTTTTAAATAGCGGGTTAATTTTATATGAGTTTAAGAGTTAATATACAGTATGGCCTTTAACACGGGAGAACGATGCAATGGGTCACTCCTTAGACTATCCGCAATAATCCTGTAAACGTTCCGATGTTTCAAAATTATTAAGTTCGGAGATATTGTTATTCAAAGTTATGGACTCTAAGTACTGGATCTTGGCACCACGATATCGTAGCTTGTTAGTCGCAAGACATCTTGATAGCGTACAGTCAAGGGCAAAAATATGTATACACTTTTGTACCTTATTGTAACGGCACAAGATAAAAAAGTGTATACATATTTATACCCTTGACTGTACCAGGTCATACATAATCATAATAGTTATTTTATTTTTATACTAATTTGTTTAAGCTTATTTCAACTTTTAGTACCGTTTTCAATGTTTCAAAAATTATAAGTTATTCATAACTTTTAAGTCAAGTAAGAATTCAAAACAACTAAAATCCGAAGAAAAAAATAAAAAAAGAATTATTTTTATATTACAATAATATATGTGGAAATTATTGTTGATTAGCTTATTAATGCACCGTTTGAATTCTCACCCTGATTGTTGGCCACACACTTTAATTTATTAGCGTGATTTATTCAAGCGGGGGTGACAGTAGTCTCCCAATTTGAGGCCCGTTTTTGAAAACCAATTTTGTATGGCGAGCGACTTCAATGTCTTATTTGTTTATAAGTGGTGAATCATCGTCTGGGTCAAGTAAACTTCGATCTTATTTTGATAACCTTAGGTAATAATCAGAATTAACTTTGCATTCGAGGTGCGAGTGGGTAATATGAACTTTGAGTGCTTGTGTTAGGGTCTAGTATGTAATGTTAGCTATGTTATTTATAATTAGTCTAATGATTCATATTAAAGGGAATGACTTGTTGGGAACCAATAGTTTAATATTAATATCTTTGTTTTGGAAGGCGATAGTGCATAAGATAATTTCTCGAGAATTTCATACATTTACTAGCGCTACGGTATCCTATTTTGTTACCAAGTTTCTAAATGTTACTCTTTTTTTTATTGTTATGTTTCTTAAGGTCACTTTGCTAGTGTTTTATAAAATCACCGACACTCCTCCTGAAAAAAACCTACATTTCAACATGTTTTTCATACAACATTTTACAACGCATTATGCGAGAAAAACCAGACTATCTAGGCAGTAACAACCAGGCCGTGCGGAAAATACGACAAAAATTAATTCCTGCATGAGTGCGAAAAAATTTCTCTTTCTGTGCATAAGATTGCCCTTAAAAAAGCACTTGAGCATATGCATTGTAATAGTACATAACGACACAAGTGCGAAAAACATGAAGTTCGAAATGAGTGGCGATGTTTTAAAACACGACCGATAGGAAGTGTTTTAAATGGACACGAGTTACGAATTTCATTTTTGCTCGTGACTCGTACGACGTGTTTTAGTACAGATAGACCTGACGTAAAATGACACACTTCTCGCACTAGAGCCCAAAAAGGCACCATCTGTACTAAACAATATATTTACAACCTATGCTGAATTTTAAACTATATTCCCTTAAAGATGTATGAAACAAACCTTAGCAAGTATTCAGTGGATCAATGTAGGGCTTGCATGCGGTCTAGACTTTGACCTGAATAAGTTATTTAGGTTACGTAAAACCGTGGGAACGGTTACAGTTTAAATGTGCATTTGATTTCCTATCGAGCGAACATCATTCGTGTTTCTATTTGAAACGATTCCGTTTTATTCGGTCTAGAAAAATGGGTAGATTGTATATAAAAAATATAGTAAAGGGCTTAATGAAGACAAAAATCACGATCGTTTCTATAGTGTTACGAAAGTTAGTCATCCAAACTATATGGGTAACGTTATTTTTAGATTACATTAAATTCCTAAACTGTCTGCTTTTTTTTTGCTATCGCCCCAAATAACGCTACTGTTAAATATAACGTATTTCCAATTAACTGATTAATACTTTCACGATTTTCACGTTATAACTAACGAGATTGAATTGCGTATAAATATTACGAAATTATCTGATACGTGATTAAGTTCATTTTATTTAACAATATCATATTTCCATTTTACTTCAGCCATAACAGGAAGTTATTTAAATAATTTTACTTGCTTTCATCTTCTTAAAATATATTATGCATACTGTTTAGCCAGTTCTACGCCTTTCGGAATTGTGACATCACTTCAGACAAGTCAAACACTTCGAGTACACGCTTAGTGACACCCCTCTACTACCCCCCATCGTTACCTACCACTTGACAGAAATGTACTTCGTAATCTTTTGTATGATGTCTCAAGTCTCTAGACATTTCTCAAAATGTCTGTACACAATTAGGACTAATGATTAATGATTGTTTAACTTTTCTATTTTGTTACTTATTTTACATCATTGCGATAATAAATATTTTTATAAATCTATACTCGGCCGCCGCTGTGAAGTCAATCGTGACAGCTGTCAGTTTTATAGATTATCTGTCAACAATGCTCTTTTTGACACATAATGTATGGAAATGACAGGCCCAGAAAAGCAATCCATAAATATAAAACAAACGACAGGATTGGGTAAAAATCATTACACGGTTGGTAACAAAATAGGAAAACGTAAGCGCTAAAAATTGGTGAAAACTTTTTGAGAAATGCCCTTATTGAAAAACATGTTTAAATCCGGATTGATTTGAATTCATAGGAATTCAAAAAAGCCGAAGATTCGATGTTCAGGAATCTATTCTGAACTCTGAGTGAGATTTAGTATTAATTCGAATTTGACAGCGGAGTCGATATTACCCATGTCTATACCGTAAAGGTGCATTTAGACCACACGAGCATTAACTCATTCTCTCCCCCACTCTACGAAATTCGTTTGTAATACAAAACGTGGTTCGTCGAAGTTCGTAGAGTGGGGGGTACAATGAGCAAACGCTCGTTTGGTCTAAATGCACCTTCACCTTCACACAATCGCCGATATCACCGCTTGTCATTTAAACTTGAACACCGAGTTCCACAAAATCATGACGAATATTCAATTCCTTTCTCTGCACGTCATACAACTGCAGGAAACTAGCTGTCGTATTATTAGATTCTGGTTTTCCTGTATTGTCATTTCAGGCCATATTTACCGGTTTACATACTGCCAATAGCCAACGTTGGGCTGAAGATCCGAAAAATAATATTCATAATGATCCTTAGTCAGATGGTGAGGAGCCTATTTTTGCTTGTAATTTGGTATAAGGAAATTACTGACCAGGTATTAATATGCTCTGGTTGTTATTGAAACATTCAAGAGGTCAATGGATATGAAAACTAATACTATATGACCATTTTTATTATACTTCTTAAGACACACATGACATGCTCCTTTGATACTAACAGTAGAAGAAATTTATCCTAATCATTCCGTTACCACGGAAAAACATTTGAAAATGGTAACGTAATGGAAGAAATGCTATACATTCTCCTATAACGCCGGAAGGATTGATTCTGGGTATGATTGTAAAACAAAAGTAAAATTTTTAACACTAACACACATCGCTAACACATTTATCAACTTTATGAGATAATCTTTTTAACTCAATCAATTGCTTACAAAAGTATAATGTCGGCAATATCGATTATGTTATCTTTACGCAGAACTACAGCACTTTCGATTCCTAAATCAGAATATACCAATAATACAAAAGGTCTCCCAAATATATTTCTACCTTATTTGTTCTAAGGGATTATTTGTGGACATTTCTGGCCAATTGTCAGTGGTTTAACTGTTATTTTCCGTCCCACTATTCATGTTTAAAATGCCACAAAGTACGCCATGACACAAAATGTACTTGGGACATTTACTCATATACCGAAGCATTTTTAACAAGGCTTATCCACAGATAAAACATGCTGGAGATAATGACTAGGCCAGTTAACGTTCATTTGTACCAATTAGTGCGTTGTGGGTCAGCCATTTTGGATTTTCGACAATTCGCCGACGCAAGAGTCGTGTCATCTGAGGGGCTCAGGGCGACTTCTCGACGAATTGCCTCTCTGCCACACTTACGTATTTGTACTTAAGTGTGACGAAGACGGCCAACTATAAATATATCTGTCACTTTCACTGACACGGGATCTATATCGTTTTTTAGGCGAGAAAATTGTCGATAGCTCGTCGTCGTCGCTTACTCGCCTTTTTTACTCACACCGAATCCTACTAAAGATTTTAGTCTCAGGGTTGACAGCTGAAGGGTTGCCTGAAACAAGGCCCGACAACAGTACGTCCTTGAAGCGTCAACGAATTAACCCCCAGAGGTCCAAAGACACTACATACATATTAAGGAGTCTAAGCGCGAGGCGGTATAAGTCACGTGATTTTATTAGTTGTTTATAAATTTATATACCTGCGGATCCCTTCACTACGTAGCAGAATACTTCGTGTTGTCTTACTAAATCATTATACTAATATTATAAATACGAAAGTAATTCTGTCTATCTGATACGCATCCATACCTAGACCACTGATATCGTGTACAAGATCTTCATGAAAATTTGTGTGGAGATAGTCCTTTCGCATGCTTAGGAGCAGAGCTTGGTCCATCGAAATTCTTAATGGAAGAGAGCCGAAAGCGAAGCGAGTTCGTCGCGAGCCTGTAACCAAATTGTAAAAAATCGCGATTTCGTCGCTAAGTGTTCCCTAGTCGGAATCCATTATACAAGTGACTGTCCAAGACGCAGATCACGCTCAGCGATTTTCTACCGAGTACGTAGCGTTTTCGTTACCCACTCGCGGCGAATTGTCTCTAAGAAAGATGATATCTACAATGAATAAAATTCAATGTTTTCACGTACTTACATTTATTTTGCAAGGCGTATTTTGTTTAGTTTCATATTTATCAACGCAGTTTTCTTTATTATTAAAATCGATGACATGGTTCCTAAGAACAGATCTACGTATGTCTTATAGTTTCAGAATTTCCCATACTTACCGATTTGAATGAGCCACCCTGTATAAGTGAGACTCTGCCAATGTAATATCCCTCCCGTTCTCCCTTGGTTAATTAATACATATTTTAAGGTCATGTACATAATACACTGTTTTGCTTAAGCTTAGTAAGGTAAGAAGTACCTGGTTTAGAGCGGTGGCGCTAAGGAATGCGACCTATCGGCCTTGTTTGTCTTTTCTTTGCGTAGAACCTAGATTATAACTAGTCTGACTATTATTAGTACATAGGTATTAATTTATTCACTGAATTTGAATTATTAAGCATTGTACAGTCTCAATGTCATTGTTAAATGAATAATAGTATTTCCGAAAGTTTACATACAAGTAAGAAGGTGCTTGATTTTCCTATTTCGTTACCTTTTTGTACACAATTTGTTCATATTATATTAGTGTTACTAGTTGGCGCGTCCTCCCGTACTTTCCATTTTGTTAATTGTGGTCTCTTTTTAATAATTCTGTTTAAAAATAAAGTTTTGTATCATATTATGATGATTAACAAAATATTAATTTCTTATTTATAAAAAAAGTGATAAAATGTAAATATCAAAATAATTTAAAAAATTGGTAATAATTTCACCAATACAATTTATGAGCAATGATGGTCTTTATTGTGTACAATATTTTTTTTATAAAAATGTCCCTTATCAAAAATTATTGTTATAGATACCTAAATAGTAAAGTACATACACGATACAAGTGCCAAAAAATGCTTTATCTACATTTTTACAGAGTACAGTCGAGTGCATTAATGTATAGACACATTTGTAAGGGATCAATATGAAGAAGTGTATATACAATTAATGCCCTTGACTGTACCTTGCGTAACACCAAAAAATACGATCGTTGGTTTGTTTGTTTTCACTGCATCGTCAACTACATTCATTTTTTAATGACCCATATGTGCAATCGGGCATAAGTATTTACACACTGTTTTTACTTTTGTTTAAAGCATGGGGTACTAAATTGTTAATACGTTTATGCCTTTGACTGTTCATGTTATGTGTACGTAATTAAATTAAGACAAATAATAATAATAATAAATAAATAAATAAATATCTTGGGACATCTTACACAAATCGACCTAGTCCCACGGTAAGCTCAATTAAGGCTTGTGATGTGGGTACCAGGCGACGATATATATAATAGATAGATACATTCGGCGTCGAGACCTTTGGTCCGTGGGGTCCTAGCGCTCTGAGTCTCTTCAAAGACCTATCGAAGAGACTCAGAGACGCCACAGGAGATCCAAGAGCTGGCAGCTTCCTCGCTCAACGCATTAGCTTGGCAATCCAGCGAGGAAATGCTGCCAGCGTCCTGGGTACCATGCCGCAGGGGCCTGTTTTAGATTTATTTTAGATTTTATTTAGTTTTATTTTAGATTTTATGTAGTTTTAGTTTAGTTATACTTTTTAAATAAGATTTTGTATTTGTAGTTTGTTTGAAAACTAATAAAGATACATATAGAAATCACAAGTTACGATGAAATCCATACCAAAAACTAAATATTAGGTACTATAGTCTGATACAGAATAATAACTGCATATGTAACTAAATACATGTTGGAATTTATTTCCTGGACATTTAGCCAATTTTTTCAGTCGTCTTGAAGTTACGAAAAATATCTGACGGTCAACCAAGATGAGTGTGTACCTCGCTAGTATGCAGCGTAATGTACGCGTGGCGCAAATTTAACTTGGTGGAGACATTATAATTCTTTACATTAAGAGCACGATCATAGATTTAGACAACAAAATCTGAATACTTGACAGATTAGGTACGTAGATTTATTCGATGCCGTTACTGATACGTACTACGTACAGATACGTAAATTAGATAGGTATACATATACAACGTTATACGATACGATCAAAAATATATAATTGCAATAAACTTTTACACGACCTACTATACAAATAATACAACAATATCCCTAATTTCGCTATTTTTGCAAAAACTATAGAAAAACTCTAATGTATAATAAATAAGTTACATCACGTATGTAAATGATATTATATGATTGACATTATTTGGCATTTACGTTCAATATACTTATAATTAAAAAAAATATATTTAATTATTTACTACAACAATTTTTACAAGCTCAATAATGTAGCCCCTTTTCTAGAATTTAATTTATTCTAATTAGAAACGATAATATAAATAAAAGCACGTCCGTGCGGTATCTCTCGTTTGTTAAAGGTAATCAACATTGTAAGCTATTTTTAGGGATACCAGACTTCTATAAAGTATTGTACTGTATTTTACCACTATGTACTTTACGAGACGCATATAGTACGCTACAATCATCATCATCATCATCATCATCATCATATCAGCCGAAAGACGTCCACTGCTGAACATAGGCCTCCCCCAAAGATTGCCACAATGACCGGTCCTGCACCACCCGCATCCAGCGGACTCCTGCGACCTTCACCAGGTCATCGGTCCACGCTACAATAATTGAACTTAATTGTAAACTTGACTTTAATAGCCAGGAAACTCCTATTACCCTCCAGATACTGTATATTTTCTGTGTGCTTGTTTTTTACACGACATAAATACTGTATATCTCAAAACAAAATCAGGCAACCCTAGCTATTTCATATCGCGTTGCATTATGTCAGTTTATCTAGCGAGTAACAATGTAAAATTGGTAGTCATAATGTCATTGTGTAGGTACATACTCGATTGTCCATAATACCTACCGTGACACACGATCGAGTCATCCACACAGTAGGTAAAACGAACGGAAGTTATAAAAAAAACAATGTGAATAAGCCAGCAAAAAGGTAACGAAAAATAATCAGGTACAAAAATAAAAGTAACTTAGATGGAATGTGGGTACGATGGTGCGATGTTGCTTATCAGACCCTAATGGGACCGAAAATCAAAACATCGGGCCACGAATAGGACATCAAAACTAGGTCAAAGAGGCTTCGCTTTTGGCAAATTGGGACAAAACTGACAAACCAAATTACAGTAGGTAGGTATATTCATTATTATAAACATATAAGGGTTGTAATCAATATATTTAAATGTTTAGTATCAAAATAATAGCATTTTTCTTTTAGATTAGATATATTTGTTTTGGTCAACTTAGGTCAAATAAGATTTATAAATACATGGCAAAAAAATCGCATAATAAAGCAGTAAGACATAAAATAAAGACAAAACACAATCGGATGAGTCAGATATAATAAGTCGGGTCGAAATTGACCCCACGATATACCCGCATCTGAAGCGAGAGAATCGCTCGAGTTGGTTGGACCGTCAGTAAACATCCACGGCATTCGTTCGATATTTTTAGTTCTCTCGTAACCAATAATGTAAACAACACTCGGCGCATAGCAGCGGCAAAACGGCTCAGAAAAACCGTT
>JALPQI010018008.1:0-15714 GCA_025490895.1 Thaumatotibia leucotreta
GTTGCCGACAGACGTCAGAAATGCTGGAATGCACTAATTGCATAGCGTTCCGTTAATTCCAATTTGATAATTAGTTTTAGCTCTGATTTGATCCTATTTTAGTAAGCTGTAATAACAGTGGGTTCTCGAAAAGTAGTAGATTTTTTTTCTCTCTTGATAATGTCAGACGATTCGAAAATGCTTATTAACAAGCTTACTTGAATAAACAATAGTTTGACTTTGACTTTGAAAATGTATTCTGCTACAGGTGCCATCAGATATACCGGTACGACCAGGGTGCTCATAAACATCTGAGCAGGCCTACTACCGCGAAATTCCTTAATTTTGTCTCTGTTACTCCAACGAAGGCGTGATTAGAGTAACAGAGACAAATACTCGAACTTTGCGGATTTTGATGTTCGTGGTAGGGCCGCAGGTCTTTTTTGTCATAGGGTTAGAGTTTGGTCAGATATTTTTAAGCATCGTGGTTGCTCAAACATATCTGAAGGCTGTACTTCTTCCTGATCAGAATACAACATAATTCAGTAGTGCGTTAGTATTTACTGGATACGAAAATCAGGCTATCGTGCTCGCTCCAATATGTCAGTGCATTACGTATTGAGTAAAACCTAACGTATCCTTTTCTTTCCAACTCATGTAACTGCTACAAGAACGTCTAGTCCGACTACAACGTCTCAAAGTCACGTTGATTCGATATTGGCGTGAGTTGGCGAATAACGGTTACGTTAGCGTTTATTTGATACGTAAAGCGTGCGTATGTCGCTCGCTGATGGACTGCTTTACGTATCGAGTAAACGATAACAAAGTATTGGTTGAAAAAAAATGTACATACTGAGTTATAATTTTTGTGTCACGAAGTAAAATGTATTACATTTTTGACAGTGATTTTTTTTTTGCAATCGGTCCTAACGTACCTAACCATAAAGGTGCATTCAGACCAAAAGAGCATTCCCTGTTCTATCCTCCGCTCCACGAAATCAACCAATCACGTTTTGTGTAACGATCGAACTTCGTAGAGTGGGAGGTTAGAATAGCGAATGTTCGCTTGGTCTGAATGCACCTTTACTTGCCAACTTATGGTACGGGTAGTGGTTTATCCGGAACACACGAAGCGTAGATATTATTGTCAAATCAATATCAAAATGAGATTTTATAAATTCGAACTCTTCAGATATCTTTTTGCGAACCACGATCAACGTGTTGCCTATCCGTTGCACTTACGTAAAATATTACAAGTGCAAAAGAGGCGGCAAGCTTTAGATTAAAGACTTAGCTACGATACCAGACCGTGCTACGAATGCTATATACGCTACGTACGTGCCGTAGCCGCGTAGCTTCTCAAGTCAAGCGAACACTTGGGATTAGACCAAACGTAATTACGTTCTTTTAAATCCGCTGAGATTGGCTAAAAGTCTTTTTAATAATGGCTTCGAGTGCTGTAGGATTTTAAACTTAATTTTCTTAAACTTGCAATAAAATGTTAACATTACGTACTATGTCAAATTGGACCAGGAAGTACCGTGTCGCTGGTTCGATGACTGAATTTGAATTCTTTTCGTTAATTGGACGTAGTTTAGCGAAAAGGATCCAACCTCAAAAAATTGTCATTTAAAAGAATGAGTTTTTGTTTTTGACAGAAGGTTGAAGTTTTACTGACACATTTTTGTGGGTTGAATACTTTACCCTAAACTACGTCCAATTCATTAATGAACACTGATTCCGGACTCAATATGTAATAAATGTAAGTAGGTGAGTGTACAAGTTCTTATTGGGTCGGCAACGCGCATGTGACGCCCCTGGGGTTGCAAGCGCCCATAGGCTACGGTGACTGCTTTCCATCAGGCGGGCCGTAGGCTTGTTTGCCACCGACGTGGTATAAAAAAAAAAAAAAAAGGTATGCGGTAGACAGCCTCTGTAGCTTAGTTTGTAGTGACCCTGCCTACGAAACTGGAGGATTAGGGTGCGAATCCCGGCGAGGGCATTTTATTTGTGTATTTATTTATCACAAATATGTGTCATGGCTGTCTATGTATTTATGTATCTATATATTCTCTACGTATCTATCTTTTATATATATCGTCGCCTGGTACTGGTATCCACATCACAAGCCTTAATTGAGCTTACCGTGGGACTAGATCGATTCCTGTAAGATGTCCCAAGATATTTATTTATTTATATAAAGTTTATTGGTGTACATGACTAAAACTCATGAATCTTACGATACGGTACAATCGTCGAAAATTGTTGTACCGTAATGAACAGGAAATCCAATACAACACGTGTTACAACTTTCTTTGTTTTGGCTCAACTTTTGGAGGCCAGACCCTTCAATTTGTATCTATAATCTTTGGTACACCCTGCGGCAACACAACATGACATAATCTGTAATGAGAGAGTTAAGTACCAGTAAAGTCAAGTGTATAAAATTGTCTTTATACACTTTACTTTTCTTTTAGTCTAAGGCCTGCGGCCCTACCGCGAAAAACGAAATTCATCAATTTTGAGGATTTGTCTCTCTCACTCTAATGATGCCTTTGTTTGAGTAACAGAGAATAAATTGTCGTTTACGAATTTCGATTTTGGCGGTAGTACTCGTAGGCCTTAGGCCTGAGTAGTCACCTCGCCCAAGGTGTCCGGCGGGGCCTGTGGCGGGGCGTTCACGTTAGGCCCTGGTTTTTCTGGCCAGCGACCGGTGACCGACGCGTCAGTCGCCTATCGCCGGCCTGAAAAACCAGGATGCTTTGCCAAGTTGCCAATCGCTAACGCTTGGTAGCGTATCGTAGTTTTTCCTCCCTGTCACTCTTGTATATTAGTGCGACAAAGACAGCTAGCTGCCTTTCGTTTACGATTGACGATTAAGGCACCCAGGGCCTTAAACCAATGCAAACGTATGCGCGTGGCCTAAGTACACTCTGTCAAAATCTCTTGGACGCTCGACGCTCGCCACTCAGGCCTTACGCCGCGGCCACGACATCGGTCTAAGGCGACCGGCTTAGCAGAAAACGTATGAAGCTCCCTCTCGTACCCAATCGGCATCCCGCTCCAACTCATGGATTCGCTCGCCGCTGGTCGCCTTAGACCAATGTCGTGGCCGGGGCATTAGGTACACTTAGGGACACCCATATAGCGTGATATAAAAAATCCTTAATTGCAGTTTATAACGACAATTAAGTATGATAAGTTCAGTGAATCATACTATTAAAACATAAATGAACGTGTTTCAGATATAAAGCCAGCGCGTGTGTATGTTTATTTAGCCCACCCAAATGGTTGAATTCCAAAATGTTGATATTAAAGCACTATTTACCAACTGTCTGACATGTACACCTACCCTGATACTTCTACGGACATGTTTTCATATTATAGAACAAATATCAATATTGATGTTATCTAGAAATATGACTATATTATAATCTACGCATTTAGAGAAAAACCTATCAAGTACAGAAAATAGCGTATGGCAGAGGCCCAACTAGGAAAAATTAACATTCTATAGGCTGTAACTAGGGCGTGAAAACAAGTTTTTATTTTAATAAGATTACGATAAATAACCGGTTATTAACCGGTTTTTCCATACTTACTCAAACCGGTTTGCGGACCTACTGTAACTAGTGATTGACTCGTTATTGTGCACTTTTCCTGCAAAGGTTGACAAAAAAGGAACGCAATTAAATATTACATTTTGTTCTGCTATGCTATTCTCTTATTCACACATTCGACGCCGCGTTCGTCAACCAGCTCGACGTCGAGACAGCCTTGTCTAATATCCTAGCTGTTTTATTTGACATTAGGAATCGAGGCTGTGAGCGAGGTTGTGGGCGAGTTCGTCGCCGTTTTTCGTTAGAGAATACGAAGTTCGTACATTAAACGTCAAACTCTCGACGCAGTGTAGTTCCAGCACATGCCGCATTCGTCGCCGAGTACTAGTGTCGTTTAAAGTACATTAGTGAATACCATTTTTAGGCTTGACGCTGCCGCAGCGCTGACACAGCGCTGACAGCAAGGCGGTTTCCTTAGTGAATAACAATGCTGTTACTATAAAATAAATGCACACTGTTTTAGGCATACATCTTTCGAATAAATATTTACATCCAACTCTGATTTTGAAATCAAAGTCGGTATTTATAAAGCAATGTTGAAATCACAGATGACATTAATAAATACGGAACCCCAAAAATGCATAAAATATAAAAAAAAAATCATCATCATTATAAAATGTATTATTGCTAATTGACGAGAATGACTGACAAATCAAATCAATTTAACAAATCTTTGTCGTTTAATCAGTATAATTTGGGTATATTATTAAAAAAACGTGTAGGTAGGTTATTAATAATTGTAACATAAATTATTATATTTTGTGGAAAATTAATAATTGCTAACGTGAGACTCAAAAATATGAAAGTATTATCGAAACCCGGTTCGTTAGTATTTTAATATTAGTAATGTATAAAATCCATATGTGTAATTGTTATTTCTATCAACCATACTTTGCCACCAATACTGCACGTTGATAAATGATAACAATCAGTTGATGTACCTAACTACAACTGAATAGAGGTAATCCATTTAATTGCTTAGCTCTCCGAAACAGACAACATGGTCAGTATGGTCATAGACCATGAGTTTAACCGTTTAATTATTATGTCTCACGAAAGTTTGTATGTCCTTGACACTATAGATGAACTTCTGCATTAGAAAAAGTGTATTTTCTGTGAACGCTATCTTGTTTATCACCAATAGTAAAGTTGTAAATCATTCGTAGTTATCAGCTATGACAGCTAACACGTAAAGGTCATTATGACACTAGTTGTACAAATAGTATTCGTATAAGTACACAATTTATCTACTACCGTGGATTCCATTGTTATTACTATAGCAACTAGTGCGATAGAAACTATTTAGTAAAAATCTCAATAATCAAGCTTTCTTTAAGACTGGTCCCTAATACAAAATAAACATTAAAAAATAACGTTAAGGAAATAATCAAGTATCCTGTAATTTTCTGAGTACCTATAACAAAATGTCTTTGGCTAAGGCTAGCAATGTAATGAGGAGAAGTTCCATAAGTTGCTAACCTTCTATAGAGAATGTTTTCGGCAATTTAAATTTTACAAGCAGTCTAATCGTGCCAAAACCGTTGTATGTACATGCCTTTAAAGGTATATTTTAGGCCTTATTTACTCAATTGTGAAATACAATTTTCTTTATAATACTTTTTTATAAGTTCTCATGGAAACATTCTCATTGAGAAATTGCTCTTAAATTCTCATGAAAATTCTTGGAAATCTCCAAGTATATTCCCGCAATTTTGAGAATATTCTGCTACTTGTACATTGCTAACCCATTCACCCCTAGTTGTCTTATCTAGTAAGTAAACAACTTTCTAATGTAAACGTACACATTTCTGTCGTAAGCTGCTTTCGGCGCGGGCGCCTTTTCTTTTGGTCTGAAATGATATCATTTCAATGCAAACGGCTCCTCATGTTTTCCGTAAAAAGTGCGTTTTATGAATGTTATTCTTGTTATTGCCGAAGTTTTCCCATTTGCAACAGGCTCGTCTCGAGCTTAAGACAAAAACATTAGATATCTATATTACGATTCGGTCAAAGTCGAAATTTTTCGTGTTCTGCCTCATTAGAACTATAGAATCTACATTTCGTTCTAACAAGGACAATAGTTCTGTAATGAAGTTCTGGTATTTTCGCTGTCTGAGATTCACGGCAGTAAGAATTGTCAACATTTGTCACCACCCCAACTCTCAACGGGTGTCGTAAGAACCGATTAAGTGATTGAAGTGTCACTGACAATTCTTTGATAAAAGATTGATGATTGACAGCAGCGTCATAATAGTGAACATTATTAGTTCAATCGCCATTGCGCTTACTCAGCGGCATTTACCTCCTAACGCGTCTATATGTTTAGTAAATAGGAGAGGCCTACGTCCATCAGTGGACTGAGATAGGTTGACGATGTGATGTGTGATGTATTGGGTCTTCGCGCCAAATTAATTTTTTATCTGGCATTACGTGTACAAAACAGTATAGGTCATTAAGTGACTTGTCTGAATGAGATGGTTCAATTTGTTGTAAAAATGCCTTTGTACTTGAGAAATTGCTTTAAATCACATAAACTTAAGTAAAGTTTATATGATTCAAAGCAGTTTCTCAGTTTAAAAGCAAATCCACACATTGCAATCAGAATAAAAGGTTAATTTTTAACTTACCTACCCTTTTTTCACGTGTTTGCGTAAGCTCCATGCTACTATATTTCCCTAGAGCCTTCCAGATTTACATATATAAAAAGAAAGAGAAATAACATTTATCTTTGTTATTAATGACGTTTACGTTGATTTGAAATTTTGTTCGTGGGATTGCAGTTAAAAAAGGGTCTACATTAAAGGTGAATTGCGTGTATTATGTTCCTACAGATTTCATTACATATTCCTCAGGGTATTATAGTCCACTGCTGGATATTGGATATTGGCCTCTTCCAGTGCCTGTGTGTAAGGGTGCATTAGGAGGCCCTTCTCCTCCTCCTCCTCTTCCTCCTTCTCCAAGGCAAGTGGATTGAGGATCGCAGTAGTGTGTCGACTATGATGACGCTGCCGCCCATCATCAATATTATACATATAAACAAGTAGTAAATTATCCTCCAATATCGAAGATCTTTTGTAAGTGGGTAGTTTTGTATTATTATTATTTTGATGGAGAAAGACCCTATCAAATTTCCTCCACTGTCAGTCACCCGTAGACCAAAAATCCTGTAAAGTGTTCAAAAGTTCAGTATGTAGTAGTGTGTAGTTAAATTAATTAATATACGCGATAAAATCAGTTTCATAGTTTTCTTTCGTGAATTAAAATCCGACTTCAACCATGCAATTTCTCGAAGATCGCATCGGCAAACCACTACTTGGTGCCAACGGGACCATCTCGGGATTATACCGGTTTGATTAAAAAAAAAGTAAAATGACATTAAAAAAACATTTGAGAACCTCCTACTTTTCTAAAAAAGTTTCCGTTCTTGAGCATTCGTGTAACACAGATTTACGACCGAACAATTCGAGATGCATAATGTACCGCTCCTGACCGTAAAGTTACCTTTGTGTAGCTATAGCTCGGTCCGCTGCTAGATAATAGAATAGATTACAAAGTACACATACCAATGTAATCTAGATTACAAAGTACACATAAAAAGTAGTCGGAAGGAAAAATCGCATTACTTTTTGCCCAACTCTGCTAGACAAATTCTCTCTTATTATCTATGTGTAAGGACGCATTAACTAGAGGAAGTAAATGCCCATAATCGCACGTGCTCAGTATGATTATGTTGCTTCCCGTCATCAGTCTTAACTAAGTATATGAATGGTTAGTGACACTGCAATCAACAACGGACACCCACGGCGTGAATTGGGGTTATGGCAAATTTATGTGTTCTTACTGCTAAAATTACTTTTACCACGTGGCTAAAATGATCACGCGGGAAAAAAAATATCACACTATAGTTTTTTTCTTAAAGCTAAGGCTTGAGTTATTTAAGTTTAATTTGCATGTTATTGAAATAATAGTAACAGTTTACGTACGTTGCAATTCGCGTCCTCGAAATTAATACTCGTAATCCCCAAATCTAGGTACATAGTACCTATAGCTAGTAGGCGTAGGACCGATAATTATGTCGATGATATGAGCATTTATTTTTATTTTGTCCATTTTCATGATTTGTTTCCCATTGGAATCGAAAGAGATCGTGCCTATCAGTGGAAATAACCCAAAATTTACCCATAAATGCATAACTATGAAAATGGATTGCTGTGAAATTAGAATTATTACATTCTCTTCTTTTAGTAAAAATACTGAGACTACATGGAAATAGCTTAATGATGTCCGCAACTTAGGCATTTTCTTACATTGTGTTATCGTTGGCTTAAAATTGCTAATATCTAATAAATATTTCTTACTTTTTGGTCTTTAATTTTTTAGAGCCAAATAGAGAGCTTTATTAATTACTTAGGATTACTTCTTAAAGTGCTGCCTCGAGGATCAAGATGATGGCAAAGATTAATCTACTCAAGAATCAAGATCAAGGAATAAACAATATTTTTTGCTACTATAATAAATTGTAAGATAAATTAATTGTGCTCCAATCTTTTATAAATTTGGCAGCTTAAGTGTAGTATTTATTATTTAGATGGAGTTACTAAGGCTAAGGCTGCGACTCCATTGAGGTGGAGAGGAGCGGGGATGTGCAAAATTGGCCAATGAGACCGCATGACAGTGTTTCGAATTTTGAATTTGAAGAATGTAATTGGTCAATTTTGCACATCTCCACTCCTCTCCGCGTCAGTGGAGCCGCACCCTAAGGGTATAATGAAGATGATAAACTTAATGGTCGAGACGTGCTACCTCCGCGATTGACCAACGTACTTGTTATATTATACATGCTTATTTATTTTTCGGAATGGTTTTAAAACAAGATTCCTACTGGGCATCAGAGACTTTTCCGTTGAAGAGTCTCTCCTGGGAGCGCTTCCATGATCTTTAAAATACGATTCAGTTTAGGTTCTGCTTGTCAGTTTTTGACAGGTTCTGCTTGTCGGTTTTTCACAGTCGCGATGTGTCTTTAGATCCTAAACTGAATTTAGCCCGCCTAATATATTTTTTCTCATTTTTTTCAGGAACTTCCCCACCAAGTCCAATCATTGGCCACTCTCTCCGTGATCCTCTTCGTGCTGTCCATCGTGTTGGCAATGGCGTTGTTGCCAGCAGCACCAGAATGGGAAGCCCTAGCTCTGTCAGGGTCTGTGCTAGTGACGGCGTGCTTGGGTGCAGGCACCCTTATGGCCACGCATCATGCGCCGTTGCCACTCTTCGCGCTGATATTGGTAAGTAGATGTCCGTTTAGGTACGGTTACCTCTGGATGTAAGAAGTAATCCATCGTGTTAGCAATGGCGTTGTTGCCAGCAACATTATAATGGGAAGCCCTGGGACTGTCGGGGTCTGTTCTGGTGACGGTTTGCTTGGGTGCAGGCACCCTTATGGTAACGCATCATGCGCCGGTGCCGCTCTTCGCGCTGATATTGGTAAGTAGATCTGTAGATTCTTGGCAATAAGAAATTTAATTTATAGTAGATATGGCAAAAAAAGCTGTGAAATGATTTTAGTATTGTCTTGGGGGAAGCCTATGTCTTGCCGTGGAAGTCTTCCGTCTGAAATAATGATGATGATGGCTTTGAAATAAGATGTAAAATAGAATCCGTCTCCAATACAATATATCTTAGTAGACGATTGATATTACTGCGTCCAGCAAAGTCGCATTCGAGGGACATAAAACATGTCCCTCGAATGCGATATATAGTGGCGGCGTCCAAGTGAAGCCAACTTATTACCACCTAACGTGAGTTCTCCAGTTTCGCGACGCTGTATGTTCCCAGCATGATTGCTCTCTTTACAGAAAAGTACAATAAACATAAACCCCCAACTTAAACGTAATCTCCAACTGTAAACACATAACTCAGATTCCCTTAATCTGGCACCAAACCTCACACAAGCTTCGGCTCTTATGCCGGCCTGATCCGGATAATAACCGGATGAATGTCGGCAGCTGCCGCAGCTTACCGGATAACAGGCCTCGCCTCTTAGCGAATTTGGGAAAGTATTACCTCCCTCTTTTACTTCTGAATTCATACGTAAGTGCGAGGAGGTAACAAGTCGATTGTGGTTCGTGGTAGACCCTCAGGCCTCGCCTCTCAGCGGATTTGGGGAAGTAGTTGCCGATTTATTTATTGGTTGTTTGGAAAGTTCACCTCTAGAGGTTTACCGGTATTGTTGTTTAGCCGGAATGCTCTTGGGAAAACTAAATGTTTCGAATAGGAAAACATGCTGAAGTAGGTAGTTTATAGATAAAAATGGTAGTATTTATTATGGTGTAATTTTTATTCAAAATTACTTAGTCTCTAGATTGTCTGTGAATAATTAAATCTTCACGCCTACTTTTTGACCAAAAAAATCCTTAAATACGAACATCCAATGGAATAAAGCAGCATAAAAATACTTACACGGATAATCCGGATATCATTGCTAATTATCAAAGATTAGTTCAGAAATCCATAAACATTTAGGCGACAGATGTCACAGTAATATTATAGCATACAGGAAAATGTTTCTGGCTGGTATACTGTTATATCTGGATTTTATGTGAATCATTGCCTTTTGCGTCTATATTCTTGCCATTTTTACCGAGTACCAGTGAAGATGATATCAGTATGCGTACGAATTTTGTCTATTTAACACGATCGTTATAATGAGACCGCGTAAGTTGTTGTAAATTCTAATACGCGCGAGTCTCTTTCCAACACTATAAATTAGATAAGGACATCCGCTTGTGCAAGTTACCAGCTTTTGAGAACTTGGCTCCATACCGCACGCGTACGCATGCGTTCACTTTCAATGAAATTAGTTTCATTAGACAAAATACGTGCTCATGGAGATAATATTAATTTTGTCGTCACCCTAATTTCGGTAGCTTAACTATTCCATTCGCCAGGGTAGAAAACAAGAACAGTAGAAACAAAACCTGAAAACTTGCATTATTTCATAAATACGCAATTTTAGAAGGCAACCTTCGTTTTATTACCAACTTAAAACCTTAAACCTTGAGTTCACATACAGTTTTAGTAAAATTATTGATATTTATTAATCATTATCATCAGCCTATGATAGTCCACTGCTGGACGTAGGCCTCTCCTATTAAATTATGCGTCTAGACGCATTAGTCAAAGTCAAAGTCAATCTATTCTTTATTCAAGTAAGCTTAATAATAAGCATTTTCGAATCGTCTGACATTATCAAGAGAGAGAAAAAAATCTACTACTGGTTCAAACCCTACACCGTTCCTGAGAAGAACCAGTAAGAAACTCAGGTGGACTTATTTTTTCAAAACAGTATAATAATACATCTTATTAAAATAACATGCATTAAAGAATTAATTACATAAAAAAAAATATTATAGACATTTTTATAAAAAAGAGAAATAAATAAAGGATCATAATTTTAAACAAAATAATAATATTGTACAAGTTCACAATATTATTAAGCATCTATATCTATACTACTAGAGATGTAAAAGGTCTCTAATCGTCATGATTTTAACAATAATAATAAAATAGAAAATTAACAATTTAGTGACAATCACAAAGCAACTATTCTTATTATGTAACGGACAACAGCAAATACCTATTTAAACATGAACATCTCCAAAATTATGTATTATTGACACTAGAGAGTATACATCTCTAGTTTAATTTAATATTTGAGATTATTTTACTGTGATGTCATACCGCGGCGATTATGGGCATTTACCTCCGTAAATGCCCATAATCGCCGCGCTGGGCAAGCGGATTGGCGATCGCAGTAGTAATGTGTCCACTATGATGACGCTGTTGCCCATCATCAACCTTTTATCAAATAATAGTCAGTGACACTCAATCCCTTAATCGACTCTTACGACACCCGCAGGAGGAGTTGGGGTGGTGACAAATTGAATGATCAATTGGTGGTTGATATTTATTAGTATTAACGTAAAAATATGTCTTCGAACGTGTTTCACAATACGTGTCAGATACGTCAAATACTTTTTTTGGATTCTACTGACTTATATTGTAACTAAGTACGTTACGAACACGTAACAGCTTGAGCGATGATTTTCAAGAACGATAATTTTGCTCAGAAATCCAAATACATTCCACCTGTCACAGTAATAGCGATCTGGAAAACGTTTCTGGCTGGCAGGTGATGGATTCAAAGTGGCCGGAATTAATAGCTTAATTCTATCTGATTGAAGTTTTAGTGTTTACCTGAGGGTAATAGATGGATATGTACCTAGATTTTAGTAGTAATAGGTAAGATGCAGTTGGAGAATACGTTTATTATTCCAAACATATGAATTCATTAAACATTAATATAATTATACAGAAAAAGATAATAATTTTACTTACAAACTAACAACTACTCGATCAAAGAGCCCACCCCGTGTAGTTCCGGGTGCAAAGGTGCCCATCACACTGGAAGCATTGCCACGCTGAATTGCAATAGCCAACCTCTGCACCAGGAACGACCCAGAGCGGGGGTCCAAACCCCTCTCCCGCAAGCGGCGTCCCACCTCTCCAAAGAAGGACAGTGCCTCCGAACACCAACAACCGGTAGTCTCAACCGCCCAACAACCGGTAGTCTCAACGGCCCAACAACCGGTAGTCTCAACCGCGTTGGAGAATCGATACCGACCTGTAGTGTAGGAAGAAAGATAAGGAAGATCTGAAAATTAGCGCTGGGTATACTACCACGTATACTCGTATCTAGCAAATAGCTGAGACGGCTACCCATTGCCCTTCGTGTTGTTTTTAATTGTTTAATTATTTATATTATATGGTTACTTTGTTCTTCACCTTATTTTTTATGATTACGCTATTTGGAGGATTTTGTATGTAGTTGAACAACTTGTGACAATAAACTTTATTTTATTTTTATAATAACAAATTATTATCAAGGTTGGTATTTTTATTATTATCAAGAGTTTATTAACAGGTAATCTGATATTATGATGTAAATGATGGTGATTTTGAAGTGACTTTCGAAATTACCCGCTAACTTCGTTGGTATTGCGTCACGCTTATTTAATACGAGTACATCAGCACTTCTATTTATTTTTTCCATTTGGGTAAGTTTTGCGTTATTTCTACTCAGGTCACGAGCTCTTTGATCCCAAAAGGAAAAAAATGTCCCAAAATTTCCATATATTTTTGCAATGGAAAATACAATGGAATACAATGGAAAATTTTTATTAAATAAAAATTTTCCCATTAATTAGGATCGAAAGAGATACTGATTCTGAGAAGAAATTACCCAAAATTTAGCCATAAATTCATAATGATGAAAATGGACAAAAAATAAAAAGAAATGCTCACATACGAGATCAAGCTGATTTGCGCAAATAAAGTCTGCTCCCTAGTAGAGTGAAGTGCAGAAAGACATTCCCCCCATAAAGATCCGTTCAGATAGCGGATGAAATGTTATTTTACTCAGTGGCTTTCAGCTCAAGCAATATTACTTAGCTATTAACAGGTAATCTATAAGTGTGGGGCTTAACGACTTGACGAGCACTTTGATTGTGATGTTAGAAATATAGGAAAAATATAGTGCCTCAGGCTAGAATCGAACTTATGGTCTCCCTTCTTCAACTGTTACATAACGGTAAAGAAGAGCATTTCTCCGAGCGTTTCAACCGCCTTGACTTCGGTAGCAGCCTTATCACACGAATCCCGTGAGAGATGCCAGAACTTTTGGATATATTGGTAGACGTAGTTGACAGCTGCCAACCGTGGTCGCAGGCAGACCACGGCTGTAAAGTCATGCCCGAAACGTCTGGATGATTATTAAACGTAAGTTTATGCAATTAAGACATGTTCGTTGTTAAAATATCAATTATTTTAACTAGAAATATATATGAACCGAAATATATATTGGCCGTGTGGTGACGGCAGTAAGAATACTGGGTTACCATCCAAACTCTTCCCGCGGGCGTCATAAAAACCAACTGAAGAAGGGATTGAAGTGTCTCGGACGATTGTTTGATATAAGTTTGATGATGGGAAGCAGCGTCATCAACTCATCATAGTGGACACATTACTGCGATATCCAATCCGCTTGCCCAGCGTGGCGATTATGGGCATTTACCTCCTAATGCGTTTTTACACGCTGATGATGACATATTTATGAACTCAATTGTTTAATGATTTAAGTTGGTGACAGGACTTAGGTTTGTTTACATTTATTTTCTACTAGCACATAGATAGAATAGACACTTTTGAAAGCAAAATGTTAGTTAAATCTCTTCCTCAATTTCAGACCTAGACCATGACCTAGAATTGAGCAATCTTACCCGGGGGAGGTAAACAATTCTTCTCATTTTCATCAGCGAATGGTCCCGCGAGGGATAAATGGATTAACGAGGATGATACTAATTTAATTTTGCCTTTCCTTGTATCCTTAATTTGAAATATTCTTACGTCATTGTTGTTTCTTAGTCTGGATATTATACATTTGAAAGCCAAGAGTCCAGTGAGTGATAATTTTAGGTAATTTCAATTATTTAAGACCGTACTTGGGTAAATGCTGTAAATGTATATTACAGAGTGGTGATTACTCTGGTGATTACCAGATAAGCAGTGTACTACTCTGGTTTTAAAAAGTAAAGCCGGGTTACTTTGGCCCTAGATAGAGAATCGTCTAGTAAATTAGACGATTTATTGTTATCAGGCGTTTTAGATATAAATTTTGCATCCCGACACATACTAATATTGTAAATTTTTTTAAGGCTGCCCGTCTGTCTAACTTTTTGTCTATCACATGTATATGACAAAGTAACCCGGCTTTACGGAACTTAAAATGTGTGATACATAGTAAGGCTTTTATAGCTATTTTCCTAATCATTTGGGGTTTTCTGTATCACATCATCAGCCTGTTAGTCCACTGCTGGACGTAGGCCTCTCCTATTAACTATGCGTATAGACGCATTAGGAGGTAAATGCCCATAATCGCCACGCTGGGCAAGCGGATTGGCGATCGCAGTAATGTGTTCATTATGATGACGCTGCTGCCCATCATCAATCTTGTAGAATGGTAAGTGACGCTTTACGTAATACTTTAGTCGACTCTTACGACACCCGCAGGAGGAGTTGGGGTGTTGACAAATGTATTCTTTCTTACTGCCGTCACCACACGGCAAGTTTTCTGTATAGTTCTATGAAATTAACATTGCCGTGCCTTATTAATATTATATTTTTAAAAACTCTGTGAATAAGTACGTTCTAATCCTAGTTACTTTACAGAGTTCGTGCTCTACGAGTGACTCCAGGATTTTTTTACGTTAATAAATTAATAAACTAGTATATAAATAAAAGAAGATGTTGCGCCTTTACTACATAGTCTGAAGGTCTAATTTGAGTGAGGTTTGCATAAAATACGACACAAGATAAATGAGCACTACGCAAAATAGACAAAAGGAAACTCCATTACACCCAAAAAAAATGAAGTCAGCAGACCATAATAATTCACTAACAACCCCTACGTTGGATTTATTTTTCAATTTTCCGCCCCTGAGTATGGCTGAACGATCCATTTGTTACCCCTTTCAAGTGTAACAAGTGCCATGAAAAATGCCTGAGATGATTTTAGGATAGAGTTTTGTCCGTGTACAGGCTTTTAAATCTGAAATAAGGACTGGAACCTCGTCCATATTGGCATTTCATGAATAAAATTTTGGATGTTTTTGCAGAAAATACCTTTTTCATCACACTAGCGGTCTTCGCGCGCCATAGCTTGCATGCATAGCGGGAGTAATAGAAAAGTGAAATTCACTAGGGAGTAAAAGAAGTGTCAGTACGTCGTTTAGGTACTAATATTTTGTCTTAAAACTTATTTTTGTCGGCAAGTGTGATGAAAATTGCATCACGTATGCATCATGGTCGGTAAGCGGAATACTAACTCGAGTCATTAAAGACCGACGCCGTAGGCGGAGGGCTTCTAACACTCTCGTTAGTAATTCCATACTTACCTGAATGAGATGAGAAGCAGAGTAATATTATTTTATCACTAACATTTTGTACTAATCAAACCGTGCATCACATTATATCTTAAACGCAGGTAGATTTTTTATTCGCC
>JALPQI010018009.1:0-30228 GCA_025490895.1 Thaumatotibia leucotreta
TAGTTACATACATCGCGTCTGATAGTATTATGTAGAGTAAAAATCATACTACGATTATTTATTTGATCTACAGGTTATTTTTGCGGAGCTGTCAATAAAGCATGGTATTCATCAATTATTCATACTGTTTAAAGATATGGCGCAAACTGAAGAAAAAGGTTCGCAATCAGCAAATCGGATTCCACAACAGCTATGAAGGCGGCTGCTGGGTCGCGCTCTGCAGCTCGTCGTGAACAACAAGAGTACGCTTGGCGCCCGAGCTCGTAGCGCAGCCTGCGTTTGGTTGGGTGGTTTTAAAGCGTATCGTTGAAGTTAGAGCCCACGGGTGTATGATATTTTTTCACTATATTTATGAGGTTTCATGTTGTTACAATTTATGTTAGTAAATCTCATTTCACATAGTGGAAGAAATATAACGCCGTGGACGCGAACTTCCGCGGCAAAGTATAAAAGTGCCCATTCAATTCAGACGATCGTCTACAATAGAACAGAAATTACAGGCGTTTATTACCTAATTAAATTATTAATATATTTGTGATTGTAAACTTGTTTGGCTCAACTGTCCTTTACGATACAAATATTTGTTACATTGAGTATTTAATACATGTTATTATAATAAATACATTTTTTGTAATAAATACATACTGGATTATTTATTATATATATTTTTAATTGTTTGTAATACTAGTTATTAGCCGTGTGGAGACGGTAGTAAGATTACATTTGTCACCACCCCAACTCTTCCCGTTGGTGTCGTAAGAGTCGGTTAAAGGATTGAAGTGTCATTGACTATTTATTTATCAATCGGTAGTAGTGTGAGTAGTGTGTGCACTATGATGATGCTGCTGCCCATCATAGTGGACACACTACTCCCGATTATGGGTATATCATCATCATCATATCAGCCGAAAGACGTCTCCTGCTGAACATAGGCCTCCCCCAAAGATGTATGAAAGAGGCCTATGGGTAATATTAACCTCCTAATGCGTCCATGCGCATAGGCTAACTAAGGAAAGGACATTGCCCATGCAGCCGTGAACTAATAGAGGCTGATCTACCTTTTCCTATATAGATTATGTGTACAAATGCCGCTTTTCTTAATTATATTGTACTTGTAAAATATAGCTGCGTAATTGTACGGTATACTACACAGAACATCGCTATCACAATTAATACTATTATGCATCTTGCCCTTAGATACTTCTATTCAATAGCTATTAGCATTGGTGGTACGTTAATACTTCTTCTTTACCACCGCTACTTTTGAAAATATTAGTAAGCATATGATTCTCTATTGAACCTCCATGGGTCTTCAGACCTTACGGTATCGACTGTGGGGTCGGTAATGAAACGAAGTTTGTTAATATTAAAACATTAAATAATGCCTTAGAACGAATATACTAAAACAAATTATTCATAACTACCAATACATAGCTCATAGCTACAATAATAATTCGACTGAAAGCCTAAATTTGCAATCCGTAACGAACTTAATGTGTTTCTCGACTTTCTCGCCACCTTCACACCTCGAAGACAATTTGTCGCATTTTGACATTAAAACGCAATGTATTTTATCGCTCAAGGTACACTTGTGCTACGAATTTTGAGGATATCTCGCGTGGGACTTTCAAGCGAAATAATTATGTCGCTTTGATAGATCATCGCGAGTCAGCGTTATCTCGCGCACATGTTGTGCTACCAATTCGTGACATAGCTCGAGAAAACTCTATGTCGCAGTTTTTGTCGTCCCGCGCCCATGATGTGCTTGCCGTGATGGTGACTGTATAATTGTAATTAGACATTACATGTAAAGTTGACCTAAACTCTACATATAAGTAAGTAAAGTCACCATAATAATTACCTGTACAATACCTGGGTCTTGTTTTATAAAGTTACATTTTACAATTTCGCTGTTTGCCTCTCTAACGCACGCACGTATTGGTTAGAAAGAGAGGCAAACAGCAAATTGTAAATTGTAACTTTATAAAACGCGACCCTGATCGGCTGATGCTCATAATCTCATAAATATATCGGAACATGTACTATACACCCTCAAAATAGTCTTGTTCCCATGTTTATGACCACATTGTTCGTTTCGATATTTTATGCTGGCTGACACAAAATATGTAAGATAACCTGAATCTATTGATGATTTTACCTACTACTGACTCAACTCTGAATTTACAATAACTAAAGAAGCAATTTTTACTGAAATGGGTACACAGATATCTTGGTATAGGCAAAAAAAATTAAATAAAAAAGTATATTTAGTTGGAGGTTAGAAAGTTATTTACAAAATAAGACAACTAAGCAAGAATAGGCTGTAGTCAAGGGAAACTAGATATTTTCATACATTTTCATTCCAGCTACGGCCAGGTGATAACGGCAGCTCTGAACGACTTCGTCATGTCAGTGTTTGGCGGCATGCAAGGCAATACGGGTGGAGGCTGGCTCTCGTCGCTCACCAGTATGGTGGGCGGAATATTCCTTACTAGTGATGATACGCAACCGGTAGTGAGGGGGCAGAGAAACAGGTATGTGTATTTAAAATCGAAGTATTATTATAATTATCAACTGGTAGGAAAAAAGGGTTCTCAATTCGATTGAATGTTTTTTTTTAAATGTAAATGTAAAAAAATAATTATCAAAATCGGTTTGTAAGTTCTGAGGTAACAACTCAGAACTTTCAAACCGATTTTGATAATTATTTTTTTATTTCAAAACTGATGCCTACCGATTGGCCCCATTTTAATTTGGTCCAGTCATAAATTTGCATTATCTAAGCATATGCATGATAAATGGACGAATAACTGAATATCACGCCAACCTATTTCGATAATTCTTTTTATAACCGACTTCAAAATAAATCGTGATGATGGGATCTGGGAGAAATCGGTTGTAGTCATTTTTTATTTCGATTATTAATGTGATTATAATTGATCGAGTTTTTGAAAATGGTAGACTGAATAAATGTTTAATTTGCAGGTAGGTATTCCACTTTGGGCGCAAATATCACAAAAAAAATGTCTTTTAGAAACCTTTATATTAAATAAATAATAATAATAAATAATAATACGACGACGACTACGACGACATGGGGACAATTAAAATAAATATGTGCAAGTGAAGAAAATTTACACGAATTTTCGAGTGACCACTTTGACATGTCATGTCAAAACAAACGGGGACACGCGTATATACGCAAATAAATTAAATCACATGCAAACAAGAAAGCCGTACCAGAGCGGAGACCACCTGCGCACGACCTCCACCTTCGCCCGCCTCGTCCAGCTCTCCGTCCACACCGTCGTCGGGCGATGAATTCGCTACGGCGCCCGACACAGACGGATCCAGCGACGAGAGCGGGCCGCCGCCGCCGCCGCCGCCACGACCACCTGCGCGACGAGGGCGGCCACCGCTGCCGGCACGCTTGGGGCCCGCGGGACATCCTGCCCCGCCCACGGCTCCCGCTGCCGGTGGTGTAGTGCGTCGCATGCGATGGACTCAGACGATGAATGAGAATTGCATGCGCGCCTACTACGAGGCTACAGAGGGGGGAACCCGACTAACCGCGTACCGTTCTAGGATTCTGCCTCTGTTTCAGGCCCTTGAACCCGCCATCGCCGTATCGGAGCAACGACTAGCGGATCAGGTGCGGGTCATTCTACGTTCTAAACGTTTGGATGACTCGACACTTGATCGGCTTCGCCTGCAAGCTCTCTCGACTCGCGCAGCTTCCACCTCGGCGCGGGACCAGCCCGCCACGTCGCCGGATCCGGTGCCGACACCCGACCTGGCACCGGGGGCGCCGCGGGTTGATCCCATTGCCGATGAGGAGTATTTTTCGAGTCAGAGTGTAAGTACTGCAACTGATGAGCATCTGAGGAGGACTTTGGAAGAGGCGGTTATGGGATATCGCTCCACACCCAATTCTAGGCCACGGTTACCACGCTTGCCCATGAATAGACGCAATCTAGCGTTAATGGGGGCCCTAAACGCTTTACTGGAGCCGTACATACGGTCCAGTAAAGATTTGGACGATACGCACTCGATCATGTACTGCGGGGCCATCGCGGCGTGCCGTGTTGCTCGAGTCAAGTTTCCGGACGCTGACCGTGCACCTAGGACCGCCGGGGGTGTCCCCGCATGGCAAGTGCGGATCGAGCGTCGTATTGACTCGTTTAGGACCCTCATTGCAAAGCTGATCTGCTTCAGGGGGGGCAATAACCGCCCCCGAGTAATGCGCTTTGTGAACCAGGCGTTCGCGGGAACGGGCATTATGCCCTGCGACTACATGGCCAACCTCACGGAGCGCATTGACTTTCTGAAGCAGAAAGTTTATGCATGGGCAAGCCGTATCCGCCGCTACAGAGAGCGTGTGGATCGATTTCAACAGAACCGCCTCTTCCAAAGTGACCAAAGGAAGTTATACCGAAGGTGGGAGGGAACCGATCATCATTTGTCCGACGCGCATCTGCCGGATGCTATAGCCATGACTGATTTCTGGCGTAACATCTGGTCGGTGCCCGTCGGACATATCGAGGGCGATTGGATGAACGTTGTTGAACGTGAGTGCGAGAGCATCGAACCTATGGAGGCAGTTGCCATCAGCCCCGATGACGTAAGTTGTGCCATCCGGCCTGCCCAGAACTGGAAAAGTCCTGGACCGGACGGATTGCACAATTTCTGGATAAAATGGTTTCGGTGCTCGCACTCGCGATTAGCAGCGCAATTCCAACAAGCCCTTGAGCTTGGTTCCCTGCCTCCTTCCTTAACAACAGGTGTAACCTTCCTGCTCTACAAGTCCGGTAGTACCACGGAACCGAAAAACTACCGACCCATCACGTGCTTGCCTACACTCTACAAGCTCCTTACATCCATTTTGAGAGAAAAAATTAACACGCACATTGTTGCGAACAATGTTCTGGCCTCTGCTCAAAATGGATGTAGGGTTGGGTCCCGCGGTACTAAAGAGCTCCTCCTCATTGACATGACCATTTGCCAGCAAGTCCGGCGTAACAGAGGGGCCCTCTCCGTCGCTTGGATTGACTACAAGAAGGCCTATGATTCGGTGCCTCACTCATGGTTGAAAAGGGTCTTGGAGCTGTATAAAATTGATGCAGCTTTAAGATCCTTTCTCGGCGCGTGTATGGGGCAATGGACCACAGTTCTTCGTCAACCAGGAGGCGGAGATGACCCCTCTGGCCCGCAGGACTTCATAAGGATCGAGCGAGGAATATTCCAGGGTGACAGTCTGAGTCCCTTATGGTTCTGCCTAGCTCTGAATCCCCTCAGCGCACTGCTGAAGGATTCAGGACTAGGTTGCCGGCTTCGGAGAGAGGGTGAAGTCATTTCTCACCTTCTGTATATGGATGATCTCAAATTATTTGCACCAAATAGCCAAGACTTGTTGGAGCTACTGCGAACCACAGAAGTTTTCAGTAGTGCCATCAATATGGAGTTTGGTGTCGATAAGTGTGCGGTTATGCATGTGCAGCGGGGGAAAGTAGTAAATTCAACAAATTTACAGCTTTCTGAGACAATGTCGTTCAGATCTATCTCGGAAGCAGAAACCTATAAATACCTTGGTATGTCACAGTCTTTGGGTATTGAAGATATAGGAATTAGACAGGCGGTGAAGGAGCGCTTTTTCAGCCGGCTCACAAAAGTACTTAACAGTCTTTTGTCAGGAGGCAACAAAGTGCGCGCCTTCAACGCCTGGGTAATGCCCATACTCACATACTCCTTTGGCGTACTAAGGTGGACTCAGACCGAGCTGGACGCCCTGGATCGAAGAGTCCGTACACTGCTCACCACACATCGAATGCTACACCCGCGCTCATCAGTTATGAGATTGTACATCCCGCGGAGGTGTGGGGGTCGCGGCTTCTTAAATGCCAAAAACCTCCACAACCACGAGGTGTACAATCTCAGAAACTATTTTCTTAACAATGAGTGCGGGATGCATCGAGATGTGGTGGCAGTAGACCGGAACCTCACGCCGCTCTCCTTGGCAAAAGAGAACTGGCGCAAACCTGTGGTACTAAGCACCGAGGACCGCAAGGCGGTATGGAAGAGCAAGGAGCTACACGGGCGGTTCTACAAGGCCCTCACGGGACCTGACGTAGATCTGCTCGCGTCGGTGAACTGGCTACGATTCGGGGACCTCTTCGGAGAAACCGAGGGTTTTGCCTGTGCAATTGCTGACGAGGTTATCATGACGAATAACTACCGGAAATATATCCTGAAGGACGGTACGGTCGACATTTGTCGGGCATGCCGCCGTCCCGGTGAGTCACTCAGGCATATTATTTCCGGTTGTTCTCAGATTGCTAACACCGAGTACTTGCACAGACATAACCTCGTAGCCAGTATTATACACCAGCAGCTTGCTCTTCAATACGGCCTTGTGGACGTCGAAGTGCCATACTACAAGTACACAACTGCACCAGTTCTCGAAAATGGTCGTGCCACGCTCTATTGGGATCGACCTATCATCACGGACAGGACTATTGTAGCCAATAAGCCTGATATCGTGCTGGTAGATCGATCGCAGCGCCGGGCTGTGCTCGTCGACATCACCATCCCCCATGATGAGAATCTCGTGAAGGCCGAGAAGGACAAGTCCAGTAAGTACCTAGACTTGGCCCACGAGATAACCGCCATGTGGGATGTTGACTCGACGATCATAGTCCCGATAGTCGTTACAGCGAACGGTTTAATAGCGAAGAGTCTCGACCAACATCTTAAGAGTCTCTCGCTAGATGGCTGGGTCAAGGGTCAGATGCAGAAGGCGGTAATTCTGGACACGGCCCGGATAGTCCGTCGGTTCCTCTCTCTGCGACCTTAACCACCGGCAGCTTGGGCCCGCCCAGTTGCCGGCGGCACCCTAGGTTAGGTTTTTATAATGTGTTTATATTTTATATTGTTTTTGTATGTTGTATTGTATTTTACTTTTATAACCATATTATAACAACCTAGCCTAAGAAAATATTGAAATAAAGAGATAAATAATAAATAAATATTTTGGACGTCTTTACACAGATCGACCTAGTCCTACGGTAAGCTCAATTAAGGCTTGTGATGTGGGTACCAGGCGACGATATATATAATAGATAGATACATATAGATACTTAAATTTGTGATAAATAAATACACAAAATAATGCCCTCGCCGGGATTCGAACCCGGAACCTCCAGCTTCGTAGGCAGGGTCACTACCAACTAGGCTACGGAGGCTGACTTATAGTTTCCAAGTAATACAGCTGTGACAGACAGAAATGACGGATCTGCAAAAGTTCCGTTTTTATTGGAACCCTAAAAACATATATAATCCTCGTGTTATACAATATTAGTAAGCGTCACGACAGTATTTGGGCCAATCAACTTTTCGATCGACACTATTTTGTCCCGTAACGCAGGTGACAATTTCATCGAGTTTGCTAGAAAAAAATCGTAGAAATTGTACATGCGTTAGGCCTCACACAAGTTCACATCGATATATTTAGGTTCCAACGGTCTTTCATTGTAAATATGTGTACATCATCATCATCAAAATTTAAGAGCTTTGCTCTTGTCGGTGGAGTAACCGCCATTCCTTTCTCTCCATTGCCAGTTTCTTGAGGTCCCTATACGATTCGACAGCGACTTTCTCCTTCACTTGGTTTAAGTAAGTTAGTCTAGGTCTTCCTCTTCCTCTCTTGCCCTCAATTTTTCCCTCTAGTATGTTTATGAAGAATCTGTCGTGTCGTAACAGGTGGTCCATCATCATGCCTCTTCTATTCGCTGTTGTCTTTAGCAAACACCTTTTCTCTCCTACCATGCTCAAAATCTCTTCGTTCGTCTTTCTTTGCATCCAGCTGATCCTTTCCATTCTACGTCAACACCACATTTCTTTGGCCTTTCTCTGTCTCTTTGTGTCAGCGTCCACGTCTCACTCCCATATAACGCAATGCTCCAGATGTAGATCTTAATTAGGCGTTTTTTTGCAGTCCTTGATATGCGTGCTTTAAGAAGGTGTTTTTTGTTATTGAACGCTTTTTTGGCTATAGCAATTCTCTGTATGATGTCAGCAGTGCATCTGGAGTCATTGGTAATTATGCTTAAATATGTGTACATATAGTATTAATTGACGTACATTTGTAAGTTCATGAAAAGTAACACAGACAGAAAATTATGCCGTTCGAGAAGTTGATTGGCCCATTTTTTATACCAGCGGCGGCGAAGAAGGCATGCTCCTCGCGCTATACGAAGCAGCGCACTTGAACCGCAACTTTATGACGACGCTCGCGCACTCCTCCGCCGCCGCCTCTGCGCCGCCATCGCCGCCCGCCACGCTGCCCCCCCAACAGGTACACACCATATTGGCTTACCCATAGATAGCGTTGAAAATGTCGGAAAAAAACAACATGTTTTTTTCGGGAATGTATGAAAACTTCGTTTTTTTCCGTTTTTTTCGGGTTTTTACAGAAATAATCAATGTCACTGTCACTGTCACTCCTCGCCATCTGTTTCAATTGACTTTTCCTCAGTGACATCGCGTTCTCCTGGTATAAGTGAAAATTAGACCTAATTTACATTGGTTTAAAGTTGAAAATTGAAGTGGAAAATTTCATTGTTTTTTTCGAAAAAATCAGGAAAAAAACGAGCTGTTTGGAAAGAAACGGGATTTAATCCGGAAATTTTCAACGCTACCCATAGATGGGCATTTTCGCAAGAAGAGATCCAAAAAAATTTTTTTTAAGGTAGGTAAATTTAATGTTTTTCCTACTCAGAACAACGAGTTCTTTCAATCTAGGAGAAAAAAAGTACAAGAAAAAAATGGTCCCACATTTTTCATACATTTTACAGGTGTAGTGAGAAATTACTTGCCTTCGGAAACGTTCGTAAACATATGCTGTTTCAGGCAGTGTCACCAAGTCTGACTGAAGTAGCATGACAGCTATTACTGTCAGTCTCAGATAGACTGAAACAGCATGACGTTGACGAACGTTTCCGAAGGCAAGTCATTTCTCACTACATCTGTACATGCTCTCCACTTTGTAACCGCTGTACAAAGTGTTTGAAAAACGGTTACGTAATAGAAACAAAAAGTTGGGACACTTTTTTCTTCTAGTAGGATCGAAAGAGCTCGTGATTCTGAGCAGGAAAAACATAAAATTTACCTGTTTCAGAAAAATAAGTTTTTGTATCTCTTCTCGCGAAAATGCCCAGATATCATATATACCATAGATCAAGTAAACGTATCTACTTAGCGTGTCAAATGAACTCAGTGAAATCCACTGAGTTGTCAGTCTTTAATCGCAGCTTGCAGCTTTCGGGCTTCAAATTTTGTAAGTTGATTTGAACAAAAACATTAATAATGCCTCCTTAAGTAATATTAATTGCAACAACACAACAAAATATGAATAATCAAGGGCCTGAGACATATTTAAAATCATAGGCAAGTAACAACTTCAGTACGAAATCTGACACGCTCGGCCGCCGTCAAAGTCAAAGTCAAACTATTCTTTATTCAAGTAAGCTTATTAATAAGCATTTTCGAATCGTCTGACATTATCAAGAGAGAGAAAAAAATCTACTACCGTACCAATGAATGAACTTGTTTCTTCTATCCAAATCTAATTCTGTGGGCTTACCCCCTTATTCATAATCATAAACGTTTTTTAACTTAACAAGCCGCTAATAATTGTTTGTCCCTTTCGGTCTTAAAAATGTGTCCATAAGAGCAAAAGGGACAAACAATTATTAGCGGCTTGTTAAGTTAGCAGACGTTTATGAATAACGGGGTTACTGTTTAATTTGCATTACTGTTATAGTATTTTATGCAATGTTTAAGAGAGGTCATAAAAGGTGAGAGGCGTGGGTAACAATTTGAGGCAAAGCCGAAAATTGTTATTAAAGACGCCACGAACATTTTTTGACTCAGTTAAACAATGTTGCATACAATACTTTTTCTACGATCACACCTACTCTTTTTTTTCAGAGTCCACCAAATCCAGCGCAAATCCAAGCACTAGACAACGATCAACCAACCAACCTGCTAGTTACTTTCTTCCAATACTGGTATGTTCCTAAAGCTCGCCTCCCATTGCGAGCGGAGCGGAGTCATTAATGACTCCGTTTACCTTTTACCGCTGGTGACGCTTGCAGTCGTAAACTGCATACTAAGATTTCACCAGCATGAAAATGAAATAGAGCTATTAATGTTATTAGTTATTATTTAATAATATTTATGCTACTTATTATTTAATAATATTATTTAATAATATTTATGCTACACCTATTTAGGTAAAATTGTATTGAGACAAAATTGACGTAGAACAAAAATTGTAAACTGTACCAGCTTATTTCTATGTAAACATACAATTTATGGCAAATAAATGAAATGAAAATGAAATGAATGAGTCCGATCGGCTAGTAATCGAAGGTGAACTCTAGTAAATTTATAATCGTTTTAGTAACCTATTTCCTATCGTAGTAGTACCTATTTCCTATCGTAGTAGTACACTTTTTTTAACCCTTCGTATGTCAAGCACTGATCAGTGACGAGGAAACTATTAGAAAAAATATTCGAGACACACGAGGATTTAAATGTGGTTTTATTTTTTTACAGTTCGATAGTAATGGCGGACACGAAGACTGAAAGCAGCGTCAACAAGTGTAGTCTGTGCTTCATCACTCTGACGTGCATTGTGGAGGAACAATTCGCCAATTCCATCATGCACGACCAAAATCTTACTTTTAAGGTACCTATTTATTATGAACAGACACACTAAGTCTAAGGTCACGTATCGGTCCCATAATCATGGAGCGGACTCGTTATCCTTTTAGACGGCAAAGACTGATATATCGGCACCTCAGGTTCCATGCTCCATATGTAGTTGACGGTCCACAGAGCGATATTGACGTATACGCACGAGCGTAAAGTTCAAATTTAGTTATGACACTTTGAATTGGCGTCTGAGTGACAGCTTTAATATTTGATGTGGCTTAGTTTGACGTCCGTCGCTGGTGGGGCTCACAACCGTAAACTGCGCACTAATACTTCGCCAGTGATGAACGTAAAACAGTGCGATTATAATGAGTCCTCTCATCTTGTTGTAGAAGGCGGGCGTAAAATGTGTAACGACTAACCCCCTTTCTCCTAAACGTCTCAAAACTTAGCAAGCCCTTAAGTATCGTGTGTAAGACAATATATTGATTGATAATACTGAAAGGGACACACGATGCTTAACGGCTTGCTAAGTTATGAGACATGAATAAAGGGGTAAGGTTCTAAATTGATACCCGGTGGCTGTCATTGAAAAGTTTTACTAGGCTGGTCATTTTGTGCTAATTCATTAGGAATCACAGGGAATTTGTCAGCTGCCGCATACAGCTTCCCTATAGCTTAAATAAAACCATTTTAGTATAATGTTACAGGTAATACATGTCCAATGGAATATGGAAAAAAAGGAATAGGGCTAAATACATGTAACTGTAAAAAAGTGACCATTTCATTGTTTGTTTATTAACTTATGATGCAAGTTTAAGTGTTAAATTATATCTACATAACTAACATTTTGATATGTAGATATAATAGCAGTAAAATTAGCACAATTATTAAATAAATACGCTAGAAATTGGTCATTTACATTACACTTTTGTGTGCTTGCCCATAGAAGAAAACTACAATTTGCCACATATTTATTTCTAAACTAAACTAACATATTCGTATCCCTGCGGGAGAGTGCCCTTTTTCATTAATTTAATTATGTTCTAGGTACAATTATATAGACTGCCAATGCGTCATAGGAAAATAGTTCCAGAGGAGCCTCCGTCCCAGCCGCTAGCTTCTACTTTAATAGGTACTCAATCATTGTTACAATACAAGACCTTATTACGTCTCAACTTAAATACATTTTTTCATATAAGTACCTAATGCTAAATAAGCAAATGGCTTGGCGATAGTGCTTTTAATTTACTGTTGTATTTTATGGATGATTGTAAACTAGCATCTTTTTAAAGTTTTTAATCTTTCACTGAATCATTGTGATATCCGTCGCTCATGAAATCAATTTGCACATTGGTCGTCGACGATGGAGACGGTTCGAAAACACGAAGGTAACATTAGCGAGAAGCCTTATTGCTGGCCGTGTCTATTGATGGTAGTTAACGTTTGCGGAGTGAAAATTTGACAAATTTTGAACAAGTAAAAACGAGATAAAAAAAATAAATTTAACTTGTATCTCAATGCTTAATTAATTTGTATACATTTGTTAATTAATTAGGAAAGTTTTATGGGGTTTGGCATCTTTCTTTAGAAATTATGGCCAATTAAGTAGAAGAATGTCGCAAAACTGCATGTATTTTCCACAGGACACATCTGCTAAGGCCAAAATCGATGATAATTCTGAAATTTTAGAAGTAGGCAAGATTTAAAACACTCTTTTATAAAAATCTCACATTCTTTTCCTTTCCAATAAATGATATTAGAAACTCTAGTGTAATGTAACATTTTGGCTAAAGCCACTTTTCTGAAAGAGCTCGAATAAAGGAAATTACGTTAACCCGAATCACAAAATCGAACAGGGAGCTCAGAAAGACTTCTAAATACGACAACAAAATTGAAAAACATCCTTAAACCATGGGCATTACGAAACTTAAACAAAGAGCAATCCTATCAACACGGAAAATAAAAATAAATTACTTTCAAAATATGACTTCGCCATTTGATCAAAAAGTGTGAAAAACACTGCCTTTTCAGTAACGGATGTCACGGTGAACGACATATAGGTAACTTCAATTAAATATTTTTAGCATAATAGCTATTATTTTCAGAGTATCAATAGACCAATTAACAAGAATATGAAATATAATGAGCAAAGGATGTTTATTTAAAAAGTTTTCCTACAGAAGATAAAATTAGAGGCAAGAAAAATGCTAACATTTGTTTTTTCGACATCAGTGGATAAAGTATCATAAAACTGAAGTTAGACACTTTGGATTCAAGTACTTTTTATCTTGCATGAATTCTTGTTAAAATTGATATTAAAAGACGTGCATGTTCAAGAAAATAATAATGTTATCATTTATTTAATATAACATTAAACTTTGTCCAGATTTCATTCCGCATACGTTATAGGTATTTAAATAAATGTAAACAAACAACTTGTACAATTTAGGGTAGTTACTCGTATAACATGTATTGGTTAACCAATGAAATATAATCAATATAAGTTTTTAAATAAAATCAAAAGCAAATGGAATTAAATAAAAATGTATTCCCTTGTAAAATAAGTGTGACAGCTAGAAACCAGTTTCCGAAAGCAAGTGAAACACCAGATAAAGAAACATCTGGATCTATCATTGAACGACCTGGATGCTTAGGCAAGTTGCCAATCGCTAACGTTTAGTAGCGTATCGTAGTTTTCCCTCTCTCTCAGTCTTTCATATTAGTGCGACATAGACAGTTAGCTGCCTTTCGTTTACGATAGACGATTAACCGTTAGCGATTAGTAACTTGTCTAAGCACCCCGATATTAACCATCTTTATTTGATCGTCTCATGTTTTTGTCTACCCTCATCTGTATTAAGGAGCCATTTGAGGGTAAATTTTATTTACATTTATTTAAAAACCTAATAAAAACAAAAGTGAGGAATGGGTACTAAGATCAGTGTGGGTAAGTTCGGCATATGCGTCTTATACTGTTGAGTTAGAGTCGAAAATCAGTTGGTAGACAGATTTTACTGATAGACGGGCTTACCTGCATTGACTTTACAAATCATACGTTTTTCAGATCTCCTAGTAGAATTCATGATGTGCCACCTGCTAAAGAAGTTCCCTGGCGAACTGTACGAGCTTTGCGTCGGGGTTTTGCTTCGACTCCTTAGCTACCAGAAGCGATGTCGCGTCCGACTTGCAAGAGATTGGCGACCGCTTTGGGCGGCACTTATAGCGCTTTTGAAGTTTCTTGTGACCAATGAGAGCACTTTGTTGAGGAGGCATAATATCTTCATCATGGCTCAACAGGTAAGTGTTATAATAGCGTCACAGCTAATACTTATTTACTAGAACGAAGAAAGGATTTGTGTGGGATTGGCACCCGCTGTGGTGGCCCCTGCGACCATATATAACATGGACGTCTAAAGCCATCTCAAAAATGCCCCCAAAAACAATTGTTCAATTGTGCCAAGATGGGCAGGACATGGAGCTTTCCATAACACCGCGAATATTTCGGCGCAACATCTTTGACAAATGCTTATAGAATATAGCCAATCAAAAACTTTGATGGACCAATCACACCTATTTTTAAATGGCGGTTTAAGTTTTTATAGGTTGATATTGAAATTACCGTGATGCATTGAAGAGGGGGTGACACTTGTCAAATAAAATTCAGGACCGCTTTTGAATGGCAATTTAGTATGGCGTGCGGCTTCCATGTTTTATTTGTTCGTAGGGTGGCCCTTATAACGCTTTTGATGTTCGTTGTGACCAATAAGGCATTTAAGTAAAAATAATGATGATAACACGTCTTTATTTAGCTAAATAAAAACAAATCGCTACATGTTTGTGTATTTTCTATTAGTGTCGTGTATGACTCGAGTCTATTCTCAAAGAGTTAGGTATAGAGGAAAGACTTTCCACCACCTGCCTGCGAAGGATCCTGGAATTCATTGGGCATATTGCCCGCAAATCTGGACATAACCTCGAGGTTATTGCTCGAGCAACTGATGGTTCTTGGGAAGGTAGACGGAAGAATGCCGAGAGGTCGTAGCCCTATCAGGTGGTCTGACCAACTCCGTTCAACTTTAAAGTCCATGCTCCATGATGCCCTCCATAAAGCAAAAGATAGAGACCGATGGAGGAGAATAACTGAAGAAAAATTGATTTCCACCCGAGTGAATCACGACCCTCAGCAATGAGGAAATCGACGCGAGAAGGAGTATGACTCGAGTGATAGGGCCGTAGTAAACTGTTTATGGCCATCTAGTATGTTGACTTATCTTAAAACTTGAGCCTGTTAACCTTTTGAACGCCAAGAACTACGAAAGGTGTGCCTACCACGCCTGCAACACCTAAAGTGGTCAGAGCAGCCGCTGTCAAAGCTTTTGTCCTGCTGATAGATAAGATACTGGCGTGTAAGCCAAATTCGGCGTGAGAGAGAATGCGTTCAAATTGACGTTTATTTTCTGGATTCTATACTAATCATCATCATCATTGATTAAAAAAAATGATCCTATGTTAGTCCACTGCTGGACGTAGGCCTCTCCTATTAACTATGCGTATAGACGCATTAGGAGGTAAATGCCCATAATCGCCACGCTGGGCAAGCGGATTGACGATCGCAGTAATGTGTCCACTATGATGACGCTGCTGCCCATCATCAATCTTGTAGAATGGTCAGTGACACTTCAATCCCGTAGTCGACTTTTACGACACCCACAGGAGGAGTTGGGGTGGTGACAAATGTATTCTTACTGCCGTCACCACACGGCAATTTTTTTTTTATACTAATCTTACTATGTAATCTAGGTGGTGAACATCTTCAATCTGTTCATCACGTTCGGAGACACATTCCTACCCACGCCAGCGTCCTACGATCAGCTGTATTACGAGCTCATTAGGATGCACCAAGTGTTTGACAACCTCTTCTTCATGGGTAAGTCTGAGGGTGGTTTATCTTTAGTCGTGACATAGAAGGTTCGCAGGTTTTCCATAACAACGACATTTTGGCAGTTAAAAACGTTTTTTTTACCTGCAATTTCAAATTTTCTGTGATCGATCAACAATACGCGCCTATATTATTTAACACGTTCGCCTCCGGTACTGTTTCACTAAGCGCTAATGGAGCAGTCCATGGGCTGTCCCGTACAAACGCGTGTATAATTCGATAATTTGAGTTTTTTTCAGAGTTATTAGTTATTATTATATTTTTGAGCAATTTTTGACTCGTCTGGACACGAAAAAGAACTTCGATAAATCCACAATTTTGAGAAAACCGTGTTCATACGGGACATCGGTGGACTTTTTCGTGGAATGCACCTAATACTATGCCGATCAAAATTATCTGATAGAAATCCTATGCCAGTGACACGCATGTGTGACCGAAAAGATTGTACTCCTATGCCGTCGACACAGAATTGTGTCAAAAACGTTCGTATTTCTATCCCACTGGCATAGGAGTGAGAACTTGATTAATGCTAGTGGCATAAGAATAAGATTACTTTGATCACGTATGTGTGTCACCGGCATAGGAGTACAGTTTTTTCGGTCACATATGCGTGTCACCGGCGTCGAACGTGTTAAAATAGTACATTACGACACAACTGCGAAAAACATGAAATTCGAAACGAGTGGCGATGTTTTAAAACACGACCGACAGGGAGTGTTTTAAATCGACACGAGTTACGAATTTCGTTTTTGCACGTGTCTCGTACGACGTTTTTTAGTGCAGATGGCCCTCCGAAGTTTTGGACTTGACGTAAAATGACACACTTCTCCCACTAGAGCCTAAAAAGCCACTATCTGTACTAAAAACGCCTTTTTTTACCTGCAATTTCTAATTTTCTGTGATCGATCAACAATACGCGCCTACATTTTTTAACACGTTCGCCCCCGTTACTGTTTCACTAAGCGCTAATACTATGCCGATCGAAATTATTGCTGGGTTTATACGGGCTTAGTACTTGTCATTAGTGTAGATGGTTAGGGACTTATATGTACAGTGACAAGTGGCAAGGAACCGTCTACATATCTATTGGTATTAGTAAATGGTATTAGTTTATAAGTTCTCGCCATGGATTATCGCCGCCGACTAGTGCTAAAAAATGTTTTTAGGCATTACTCTAATATTATTTTAATGTCTATAATACAAGATCTGCAAGGAGAAGTGTTCAAAAATAAGCGTTTATGAACAAGACAGTGGTTGCTGAGAAGAGAAGGAAATTCTGCAAATTTGTTGGAGAGCTAGAAACCGAAGATCAAAGAGAGTATAAACTATTTATGAGGATGTCGACGGACCAATTTAATTTTTTGTTACAAATAGTTACACCAGCAATTCAACGACAAGACACAAACATGAGACAAGCTATAACAGCCAAGTTAAAATTACAAGTCACTTTGTCCTTTTTGGCTACTGGAAACAGCTACCGCAGTTTATCTCATTTCTTCAGAGTATCTAAACCTACAATATCGAGATTCATTCCTGAAGTGTTGGATGCAATTTATGACCAACTTTAAGATTTTATAAAAGTAAGTAAAAAAACAATGGAAATCAAATGTTTATTAAACATAAATGATGATTGAAGGAAAGAAATTTAATACATTTTATTAAATATTATTTGATGGTAGAATCATTTTCAAGCGTCATAGCGATAGCTTGAGATAGAATGTTGTCACCAGTATGTTCAGATAATGTTAATGCTTCAGTAGAATCTGCAAAAAAGGGTGGGGACCGAGTGGTTGCTGATACATCACAGCACCTGTAGTTTTCTATAGAAAGCTCAGTTAAAATATTGAATTGATGAATTTGACTCGGAAAACAAAGTAAACAGAACACTTCGATTGCTTTAAGTACCTAATCACTAATCAGAATGCACTTGTCATTAAATGTTTACACTACTCGACAAGTGACAAATATTAGTAGATTTTTAGTTGGGGGTAGGTGCTTGTCGCTTAGTAAATAGGATCGGCTTCTAATCACTTGCACTTGCAGTTGTACTAATACTAACCACTTATACAACATGTTTACACACAGTTCAACAAGTGTAAGTGACAAGTACTAAGCATTAGCTACTAAGCCCGTGTAAACCCAGCTTATCTGATAGAACTCCTATGCCAGTGACACGCATGTGTGACTGAACAGATTGTACTCTTATGCCAGTGACACAGCACTTGTGTCAAAAACGTTCGTACTTCTATGGCACTGGCATAGGAGGAATAACTTGATTTATGCTAGTGGCTTAAGAATAAGGTTACTCTGATCACGTATGTGTGTTACTGGCATATGAATCTGATTTTGTTGATCACACACGCTGTGTCGCCGGCGTCGAACGTGTTAAATATGCTGCCTTTTTCAACTTCCAAACGTTGTTGGATAGAGCCATATAGTTTTTATGACTAACTTTAACGTATGCGGAATGAAATCTGCACAAAGTTTAATATTATATTAAATAAATGATATCATTATTATTTTCTTGAACATGTACGTTTTTTAATATCGATTTTAACAAGTATTCATGCAAGATAAAAACTACTTGAATCCAAAGTGTATAACTTTAGTTTTATGATACTTTATCCATTGATGTCGAAAAAACAAATGTTAGCATTTTTCTTGCCTCTAATTTTATCTTCTGTAGGAAAACTTTTTAAATAAAAATCCTTTGCTCATTATATTTCATATTCTTGTTAATTGGTCTATTGATACTTACTTATTATGCTAAAAATATTTAATTGAAATTAGCTATAAGTCGTTCACCGTGACATCCGTTACTGAAAAAGCAGTGTTTTTTACACTTTTTGATCAAATGGCGAAGTCATATTTTCAAAGTTGTTTATTTTTATTTTCCGTGTTGATAGGCTTGCTCTTTGTTTATGTTTCGTAATGCCCATGGTTTGAGGATGTTTTCATCAATTTTGTTGTCATATTTAGAAGTATTTCTGAGCTCCCTGTTCGATTTTGTGATTCGGGTTAACGTAATTTCCTTTATTCGAGCTCTTTCTGAAAAGTGGCTGTAGCCAAATTGTTACATTACACTAGGGTTTCTAATATCATTTATTGGAAACGAAAAGAATGCGAGATTTTTATAAAACAGTGTTTCAAATCTTGCCTTCTTCTAAAAAATCTGAATCATCGTCGATTTTGGCCTTAGCAAATGTGTCTTGTGGAAAATACATGCAGTTGTGCGACATTGTTCTACTCAATTGGCCATAATTTCTAAAGAAAGATGCCAAACCCGACAAAACTATCCAATTTAATTAACAATTGTATGCAAATTAATTTAGCATTGAGACACAAGTTAAATTTAATTTTTTTATTTTGTTTTTACTTGTTCAAAATTTGTGCAAATTTCACTCCGCATACGTTAGTAACAGAATGGACGCAATCGTGATTTTTGTTATTAATATTAAACCCTTAAGTATGTAAAAAATGTATGCAATCGACCCACTATAAGAAAGAGATGAAACGTTAAAATTCTAATTTGTGTTTATTTTGTTCAAAAGCTCAAATTGTTTTATTAAGCTTTTGACCGCCAGACGGCGTAGGAATATGCCGAGCTCCAGACGCCACGGGTTCACGATTATTTAACCTCCTGAGTCCTGGATAGAAAATGAGTACACTAGCATAAAAGCCGAGAGTCCTTTATAACACTATCAGCGTAAAGTCCTGGGTAAAAATCGAGTACGCTCGCATAAAAGCCGAGAGTCCTTTATAACACCATCAGTGTTGAGTCCTGAACTTTCTGTCGCTTATTTTAAGGTTTAAAATGAGTCTGTCAGATTTTTGTTGGAACAAAGTTGTTTATATACTCAAAGAGGTATACTTTAAGCATAATTTATTTTACAAATTATTTGGGCGTTATAAAGGCCTCTCGGCTTTTATGTGACTAAGATTATACAATAAATGTGACAAATATGTGTCATTTTGTATGGAATCAGGTGTATCTTTGAAAAATAAAATAAAACATAAGGCATTGTCAAAATGCTATAATTATAAAAAATATCAAAAATCGTAGAACCGTTCTGTTATTAAAACATTAACATCTTTCTTTTAAAATCTAATTCAATACAAAATTGTTGTAGTTAAATCAGTCTACTTCTCACATCACACTAGTGTCCTCATAAAGTAACTTTACTTAAGTATTTTAAAAACAATGGTAATAAACCTTCTGTAACATGATTTAACTAATTTAGACATTTTAATTTACATATTTCAAGGAAAACTCATTTTAAACAAATGTGAGAACTTAATGATGCTATGAATAAAGTCCGAGAGGGCTTTACGAAGGTCAAATTAATTTAACACGTATTTGTACTTCAAACATCATGTATACAATAAAACTAGTAATTACATTATAATAAACTTGTAAAATACTCATTAAATAAATAAAAAGACAGACAAAAACAAACAGGTTTAAGCGATGAAATAAGATTGAAGTCACCTCTACCTGCGCGATGTGACATCTTGCCGGACTTTTGACATCACACTGAACGGAATATTCTTTTTCACTGGGCAATAGCCTTTGCGAAATAGAGATAGATATATTTCTGATTGGACGACAGCCATTGATTCTCAAATTCACGCCATTATCGCCTGATTTTAAGCGCGAAACATTAAGACCTTTATAACGGACAATCGGCGTTTATGAATAACTTTAGTTTTTAGCTCTCGGTCTTTACACATGTCATGATTTTGGCCGTTATAACGGACTCTGGGACTTTACTTATAACTTTATTTTTTAGCGCTCGGCTTTTACACATGGCGTGATTTTGGCCTTTATAACGGACTCAGGGACTCAGGAGGTTAAGCGAATTTGAACTTTACGAATTACCGCGTAAATCGCTTTCGGCGACGTTGACGGCTGTAGCCGTCGTAGTCACGATTTTACATTGTCGTCTACGGCCGACTGTGGCGATCAAGGGGACCATCAAACTCGAAACATTTAAGTTTCGAGTTCCATTTTTAAGTAGTAACACTACTATATAGAATGTGTTTATTACAGCGTTAAGGTACTCGACCGGAGACGGCGAATTTAAGGCGGAGGCGCTGCGCCTTGCTAACTGCTTGGTGAACGTCCGTGCCATCATACAGCACTTCTCTCCCAAGATAGAATCCTGGCTCAATTCGCAGAGCCTTTCCACGCCTACTGAAGATCAGGTAATTTTTAGCCATGACTTCTTCTGAGGTAGATCAAAGCGCTTACCGTGAACATGGAAAATCATAAGTTTCAAGCTGGCTCTGTTAGGCCTACGTGTGTATCTGTAATATCTGTATATATTGAGCGAACGAGTTTTCTCTAGTGATGGGCCAACTGTAGGTTAGGCCGACTAATCGGCTTTCAAACGCCCGACTAGTTGGCCATGCCGAAGGCCGAGTGTAGGTAATAACTTATAAAAGACGTCTCGATCCCGTCTTGTTACTTACACTTGGCCTTCTGATCGTAGGTTTTTTCTAAATTCGGGTACACTCTGAGACTTTCGGTTCACCTCGCCCGATTATGTTTACGGTTTTTATTTTATTTTAATTAGATTTTGCTTGCAAAGCATTGAATAATACATTGTGTTGAATAAGGAACTATAGGAAATTCTGTTAACTTTTGACCACTGAGTGGACAACTTTTGTTTTTCCGACTGACAACGACCCATATACAGGGTGTTTGGTAACCGGATGCAAAGCCGAAAGTAGGAGATAGTCTAGGCCATTTAGAACATTATTAGCCATACTTGTCTTAGACAAATGTTATTAGTTTTTTTTTTTTTTTTAATTTTAAGATTTTCGGAGAAAACTTCAAAACTTCAGACTAAATCGATAATAGTACTTTTTTACTGCAGGTAGATTTTTTTTTTTGTTTTATTTCGTATTGTGCAATGTCTATCTTACACCAGAAAAGTAATTTGAAGCATCTTTGTCTGAAGAAAACAAGTAGACAGCGATTTAACATTTTAGTTACATGAAAATGCAAATGATTTAAGTGATTTCAAAGTACGATAAAAAATAAACTAAAATAGCCACGAATTTTCAAACCATTTTAAAAACATGCTTGGCTTTTACCCTTTTATTTAAGCCATCAAACACGACTGTAGCTACTGTATCTTTGAAAATAAGCCACCTAAACCAACTGGGTAGCTAAAATGTTTCACTCTACTTGTGATACTTGTGGTAGTTGTGGTGGCGAATCTGATTATGATTTTACAATAAAACATTGGTTCTGAATAATAAGTTGGCGTTGACTTGACATTTGACTTGTTTTAAAAGGGTTAAGTGTACTGGACAAAACTACCACGTGCAATTTTAACCAACAAAGGCTTGCGGCGGTGAGAGACAAAAGGGATTGATAGCGGCGAGCGGCGTTAAACAAAGATGATCGGTTTTATTCTTTATTGTTAAGATAAGCTGATTAGAGTATTTGTGCAAAAACAAGTAATTTAGTTTAGTTACAACTTCAGTTGCGATTAGACGTTCATTGTGTTTTAATTTCCCGCTGTCATCTCAATTTTACCGTGTCAAGTTGTAGCTGCCGTAGGCGCTCCTTCACGTGTAAACAACTACCACAAGTATCACAAGTAGAGTGAAACATTTTAGCTATCCAGTTGGTTTAGGTGGCTTATTTTCAAAGATACAGTAGCTACAGTCGTGTTTGATAGTTTAAATAAAAGGGTAAAAGCCAAGCATGTTTTTAAAATGGTTTGAAAATTCGTGGCTATTTTAGTTTTTTTTTTTATCGTACTTTGAAATCACTTAAATCTTTTGCATTTTCATGTAACTAAAATTTTAAATCGCTGTCTACTTGTTTTCTTTAGACAATGATGTTTCAAATTACTTTTCTGGTGTAAGATAGACATTGCACAATACGAAATAAAACAAAAAAAAAATCTACCTGCAGTAGAAAAAGTACTATTATCGATTTAGTCTGATGTTTTGAAGTTTTCTCCGAAAATCTTAAAATTAAAATTTAAAAAAAAACTAATAACATTTGTCTAAGACAAGTATGGCTAATAATGTTCTAAATGGCCTAGACTATCTCCTACTTTCGGCTTTGCATCCGGTTACCAAACACCCTGTATTGAGCGAACGAGTTTTCTCTAGTGATGGGCCGACTAGCCCACTAATCGACTTTCAAACGCCCGACTAGTTCGCCATGCCGATCGTAGGTTTTTTCTAAATTGACAACATTTCATATTTTTTAGTGCTAGGTTTTATTGTCTGTTTTGAAAGATCTCAATATCGAAAAATTCAAGTATTTTTTTATTTTTCAAACAAATTGCTATTTTAGTACGAAAATCCCTTTTTATTACTACTTCGAGCAAAAAGAGCGTAAGTTACAAACGTCAAGAATCAGCTAAATGACGTCACAAGTGATGTTTCATACACGTAAGAAAACGACGAAAAACGGTAACAAGTGTCAAATGTCACTGAAAAACACAAGTGACAATCCTATCACAAGATTTTTTGGTTAAAGTGGCAGCTTCAGCGTCGTCACTTCCCCTTTAAACTATTGTTATGATTTTTAACAAAAATATTGCGAAATAAAAATTAAAAAATATGTTTTTGTGATCTACATGCGTATATCTCGAATTGGTTTTCAATTTAGGAACATCGAAAATTTTGAAACGTTGTCAATTCGGGTACACTGAGACTTTCGGTTCACCTCGCCCGATTATGTTTACGGTATTTATTTTATTTTAATGAAATTTTGCTAGCAAAGCATTTAATAATATATAACGTGTTGAATAAGGAACAATAGGAAAATTGTGCACGGGCGAATATTTTCTATCGCATAAGAAATATCTATGAGCAAATGCTATGAGATAGTCAATAAGGTGCGCTAGTGTGGCAAAAGATACAAAGTAACATTTAAAATCGACCTTATAAAAACTAGCATATACCCGTTTCGAAAGTCATAATCGTCATAATTCATAAGAATCTCTTAAGTTATCAAGCAGTTAAGTATTATTTGTCCTTCTCGATCTTATCAAGACCGAAAGGGACAAACAATACTTATTAGCTTTCTAAGTTAGGAGACGTTTATGAATAGCCTAATATTATTAGGTTATAGATAAATTCACCAAAGCCAACAAGAATGAAATAAATGAAATTAATGACATATATCATTGTGTGTGTGCGGTTGTGCTATAATGTTAACACATAGATACTGTAACGCTCGTGTTAATGGGACAAGGAGTTATACATCACGACGTTACTTGGTACTTAACGCCATCTAGCCGCGATTTGCGGACACTAGAGGGTAACTGAGTAGTTGGTGAAGGTAACCATACTTATTAAAAAAAAAGGGTAGAAAAACATAACGGACGAAAAAGAAAACACCGTTAGGTGTCATCGCGCTTACGATGTGTGTGCGATTTTCTCATAAAATTACGGAGATGGTTAAGTAGTGAGGAACGTTGTTTTCACGGACATTCAGTGCCATAGCTGCGGCAATAGTGAGAGTGTTTTAAAATTGTCACGGGGTAAGTGTTCCGCGACTGATTGTGTCACTATCTGATACGGATTTTAGAAATTTAATGGTGATGTTTATGGTGTCTCAAATATTTACTGTACGACATTTTGTCCACAGCCTTTGGGAACGCCCTTATTGTAATTTTGGGAAGCTCGGGAATCTCGGGTCATCCAACTTGCAAGTATAGAACGCATATTTCGCCACGGTCGGTGTAGCGCTTCTGGTGTAGCGGATACGCAGGTCGCCTCTCAAGCGGGCGAACAGAGTTCGACCCCTGCCGAGGAGTTCGAAAACTCTTTTTGTATTTTTTGTTATTATTTTAATTATATTGTATTTTTGGTTTTCTTATTTTTGTCGTATTTTATTTTTGTGTTAATTTGCTTTTGTTTTGGTTTTATTTTATTTTTGTTTAAATTTATTTTCCTTTTGTTTTTCATTTATTTTTCTTTTAATTTTCTTAATTTCGGTTTATTTTTGTATAAATTTGTTTCCCTTTTATTTTTGTTTTTAACTTACTTTAATTTTGGTTTTATTTTATTTTTGCTTCAATCTACTTTTCTTTTGCTTGATTTTATTCAGATTTTAATTTATTTAATTTTGTGTCATTTTATGTTCCGTTAACGATTGCGGCATTTATATTTTAACGGTACTGTTTGACCAGTCAATTTGTCGTTGCTTGGTGAGTTTATTAATAAAAGGCACGTATCAACTTGAACCAATAGTCCTCATTCATCATCCCTCAATCATAAATTGAACCCTTACATTGGCGCCCGGTGGGTAGTGTTGATTGGAGGAGGCTTTGGTTATAGTTGGCGTGGAGTACTTACTAGATTTTGTAACTGTAATTGGGTAACTATATTTTGTAAAAATGGATGTAAATGCGTTGCACAAAGATGAGTTGGAGTTTGAGTTGGCCTGCCGGGGCGTATCGGATTGTAAGACTGTGGCGACAATGCGAAAATTCTTGCGGGTGATGTTGAAACAGGAGGCCTCAGGAGAGTCCTCTATTGCAATTAAAGTTCCTATAGGCTGTCTTGAGGATCCGGGTAAAGAGATACTGATTTGTAGGGATAAGTTGTCTTTACTTGTAAAGCTTATCTCAGAGATGTCACACAGTCCAGATAGTGCACTTGTCAGGAGGATACACACGCGGTTGACACATGTCGCGAACCGCGCTAAATTGGTGGTACCTTCGGGAAGCACATACATGGAGAAGCATACGATTCTGGTGAACGATATTAGTGAAGCAATCGCATCTTTGGAGTCCTTGGAACTGGAGGGCAGCGATGACGAGGCAGTCATATCGCAACAAGATAGAGATCTTTTACATAGGTCGTTGGGAGATGAGGCGATTAAAATATTGGAGCGTTTAAGAGTGGATCAGGCGGGCTCCGTTGATGTGGCAGAGCCAGGAGGGGGTCAGCTGAATAAAGTAACTGCCACAAAAACGGTTGTACCTGAAGTACCTCCACCAGCTGCATCATCTTTGGAGAGACGCGCTACGTTTAAGACAGACGTCAACGTGGGCGAGGCGCATACTAGGAATCAAGCCATCTCAGGAGGCCTTTTTGACTCTAAAGGATTAGAGAGATCGTCGACATTAGACTATGAGTTCCATAGGCGGAAGTTAGTTCCCATCAAAGATTGGGGTATTAAATTTAGTGGGCGAGGCATTGTTAGTATTAACGCGTTCTTGGAGAGGGTGGCGGAACTGAAAGAAGCCCGTAATGCTAACGATGACGATTTATTTCGTTACGCCGTTGACTTGTTTGAAGATGAGGCTTTGATTTGGTTTAGGGCTAATAAGTACGCAGTATCAAGTTGGTCAGAATTAGTGGAACTTCTTATAGATACGTTCCAGATGCCGAATTACCAGGATGAACTCTTGGAAGAGATAAAACGAAGAACCCAAAGCAAACAAGAGAGAGTCGTTATATATGTGTCCGTGATGCAAAATATGTTCAACAGGTTGCCGATTCCGCTGTCTGAGCTTCAGAAGTTAGTAATTCTTAGGAAGAACCTGCAACCATATTATCAAAAGGAAATATGTCGTGATACATTTACTTCGGTGGCAGAGTTGACATCGGTGTTGAGGGTAATTGAAAGAACGAAGGTAAATTGTGAGAGTTTTAGGGAGCCGATACAAAATGACAAGTCCATAGAGCAAGACCTAGCTTACCGCGGCCCAGGACAGTATGATCGGGGTGAGGATATAGACGTTGCTGTTTTGGGGAGCAAAGTTGAAGCTAGACCATCCCAGTCGAAGTGTTGGAATTGTAGGAGCCCGGGTCATAGGTTTAGGGACTGCAACTTACCAAGGCAAAGATTGTTCTGTTACAAATGTGGGCGTTTTGGTAATACCGTACAAAAGTGTGCGTGCAGCAATATGAAAGGGGGAAACGAACAGTCGGAGTCGATGTCTGCCGATCAGACCCCGAAAAATTAAGTCATGCATTATCTGATGACTGGCAGCAGTGGCTGTCCACTATATCCACTTTTTTTGAGACTGGAGAAATCTGTAGTATACAAAGAAATAACAAAGATAAACGATTTTATGCGGAAATTGAAATTTTGAATCGACCATTTCTTTGCTTATTGGACTGTGGTGCTTCAATTTCGGTAGTATCGCCGAAGTTTGCTAAAAAGTTGTTCGAATACGGGGTGACGGCACAGAAGGTAATGGAACATCGCATATCAACTGCTGACAATACCGGTCACTCGGTTGACACAATATTCTATCTGCCGATACAATTCCAGGGCGACTACAGGGTGGTTCCCTTCTATTTGTGGGAACGATCTAAGCATGACATTATATTGGGAATGAGTTTTTGGGATGCCTTTAACTTGACAGTTCAGTCGGGAAAGTTAATTAGTGATATTTCGGAAATAAGTAAAAAATCTCAAGCAAGGAGCCTCATTATTTCACGTGAAGAGCTAACAGCCAGTCAAGAAACTCGCTTAAAGGGACTAGTGGAGGAGATGGGTAGGGAGATAGGCAAAGGTTTGGGTAGAACATCGCTAATTGAGCATAGAATTGATACGGGAAGTAATTTGCCAACCAGCCAGCGGCAGTATCCCTTTGCCCCTCCTATAATGAGAGAACTAGAGCAAGAAATTGAAGAAATGCTTAGCAACGATGTTATCGAGCCATCATTCAGCTCATGGCGCTCACCCATTTTATTAGTGAAGAAATCATCTGGGAAAAATCGGCTATGCTTGGACAGCCGCCAATTAAACAAGGTCACCATAAAAGATTCCTACCCTCTACCTAGAGTAACAACTATTCTGGACAGCTTGAAGAACGCGCAATTCTTATCAACGATTGACTTACGCTCGGCATTTTGGCAAATACCTTTGGAGCAATCGAGTAGGGAGAAAACTGCCTTCGGACTGGCAGGGAAGGGCCTCTATCAGTTCAAGGTCATGCCCTTTGGCCTTACCAATGCGTCGCAAACTCAACAGCGATTAATGGATCGCTTGTTTCCTCCGGAGTTTGATGGAAAGGTGTTCACCTACTTAGATGACATTGTCATATCCAGCAATGATTTCGAGGACCATTTGACATCGTTACTTTTTGTTAAAAATAAGTTGAAGGAGGCTGGACTCACAATAAATTTGGAAAAGTGTGCGTTTGCGAGACCATCCCTAAAGTATTTAGGGTACATTGTAGACAAGGAAGGACTCAGGACAGACCCGGAGAAGGTTAAAGCTATTGTGGATTACCCGAGGCCAGTTACTTATACAGAGTTAAAACGTTTTTTTGGCCTAGCGAGTTGGTATCGACGCTTTGTTCCAAATTTTGCCATAGTAGCCGCGCCACTGCATGAACTCACAAAGGGAGGCAAGAAGGGCAAACAGATCTTATGGAACAAAGAAGCACATCAGGCATTTCTTAATCTGAAAACTGCTCTATCCTCTACACCAGTATTACGGGTACCGGATTTCACGAAACCTTTTTCAGTACAGTGCGATGCATCCAGTAAGGGCACAGGGGGGGTTTTAATTCAGGTGATAGATGGCACAGAAGCACCTATAGCATACACCAGCAGAAAGCTATCAGAAAGAGAGTGCAATTATTCAGCATCTGAGCGAGAGCTGCTGAGTGTGTTACATGCTGTCGAACAATTTCGACCTTACATAGAGGGGAGTTACTTTAAGGTTATATCTGATCATAGTGCTCTCCAATGGCTGCATCGCAACAAGGACCCACATGGCCGATTGGCAAGATGGGCGATGCGCTTGCAGCAATTTAATTATGAGATAGTACATCGCAAAGGAAAATACAACACTGTACCAGATGCCTTGTCTCGAGCCATACTGGAAGATGTGGATGGGTTGGAAATATCATCAGAAGATAAAGATGAATGGTATAAGGCAGAAGAGGCCAAGGTGTTGGCAGGAACAAATGACCCAGACTGGGATGTTAGTCAAGGACATTTATGGAAATACCTTAGACTAAAACAGTTCCCGGATGAGAATTATGATTGGAAGTTGGTTGTACCGGAGAGTCTTCGGCTACAAGTTTTAAGGGAATGCCATGATAGTCCGACGGCAGGGCACCTAGGAGTTAAAAAATCTGTAAACCGCGTAAGACAATGTTATTTTTGGCCAACACTAATCAGGGATGTGAAAGACTACGTTCGTAAATGCGAAATATGCGCGAGATGTAAGCACTCACAAGTAAAGCCGTCAGGACTAATGGGGAAGCAGCGAGAAGTATCACAACCTTTCCAGATAGTCTCCATGGATCTGATGGGACCCTTCCCTAAATCTAAACAGGGAAACACGATGCTTTTGGTGGTTACGTGCTGGTTCAGTAAGGTCTGTTTTCTTTTTCCGTTGAGAAACGGGAAATCTTCGGCCATATCTAGGATCCTGGAGGAGCAAATATTTTTGGTATATGGCGTGCCGCAGGTGATAGTATGCGACAACGGTAGACAGTTTGTATCGAATGAGTTCAAGGACCTAGTGTCAAGTTACGGGACAAAGTTATGGTACACGCCTTACTATCATCCGCAGGCGAATCCAACTGAGCGGGTGAACAAAGTGATTGGGGCGGCTATCGCTTGCTATATTAAAGATGACCACAGAGATTGGGATAGGTACATTCCTCACATCGGCCATGCTATAAACACGTCTGTACACGAAGTAACTGAGAAGACTCCCTCATTTTTATTTTTCGGTAGGGAGACGGGGGTTCATGGGAAAAGGCTCCATACAATTGAGCCCAACGACCCACTTGCTTTCAGCAGTGAAAGACTTGAAAAAAATATAGCATTACGGAATAAAATATATGAGGAAGTTTGCGAAAGGATGAGGCAATCCCATGAAACGAATGCAAGGCGGTATAATCTACGGCGTCGCACTTGTATGTTTAAGGAAGGTGACCGGGTGTGGAAGCGGACCAAAAATCTGTCTTGTGCCGATAAGAAATTTATGAGTAAACTGGCCCCTAAATTTGACGAGGCTATAATCACGAAGAAGATCTCGGAAGATGTCTATAAACTTCGAAGTCCTAGAGGTAAAGACTTAGGTACTTGGCACTCTAGTGATATGAAGCGATATGGTTGAATCCGGTTGGATTCTTCAGAGGAGGGGGGATAATGTAACGCTCGTGTTAATGGGACAAGGAGTTATACATCACGACGTTACTTGGTACTTAACGCCATCTAGCCGCGATTTGCGGACACTAGGGTAACTGAGTAGTTGGTGAAGGTAACCATACTTATTAAAAAAAAAGGGTAGAAAAACATAACGGACGAAAAAGAAAACACCGTTAGGTGTCATCGCGCTTACGATGTGTGTGCGATTTTCTCATAAAATTACGGAGATGGTTAAGTAGTGAGGAACGTTGTTTTCACGGACATTCAGTGCCATAGCTGCGGCAATAGTGAGAGTGTTTTAAAATTGTCACGGGGTAAGTGTTCCGCGACTGATTGTGTCACTATCTGATACGGATTTTAGAAATTTAATGGTGATGTTTATGGTGTCTCAAATATTTACTGTACGACATTTTGTCCACAGCCTTTGGGAACGCCCTTATTGTAATTTTGGGAAGCTCGGGAAC
>JALPQI010018010.1:0-25315 GCA_025490895.1 Thaumatotibia leucotreta
TCTACACTTGTAACAAATTGCAAACTAGTATTAACGGCTACTGAGCTAACTATTAGGGTAAACTAAGTTTGTACTTTCTAGGGTTCGGTAGTGAACAAGGAATATATTGATTTAAACTTTCACGATTATCACTCATATTTTACAGACAACAGGCAGACTGACTGCGACCACGGGTGTAACGTCATGCCCGAAACGTCAGGATATAATTAAACGTAAGTTTACGCGATTAAGACCCGTTTGTCTGTAAAATATGAACAAGGAATAGTTTACTACCGAACCCTAAAAAGTACAAACACAACGAGCAACAATATAAGTGGCATACTTTTATAAACAACTCCTCCTCTTTACAGTCTACTGCAGCAGTCACATTCCTATCAAAAGGGACAGATTCAGTAACGGTCTCAAAAACAACGACTATAACTCCACCATTACAAGGCGACAAAACTAATATCAATAGAACACAATACGAACAATAGTTGCCCTCTGTCAATTATGCCATCATTACCATTCGAATAAATGGCGTAACGGATCAGATGATTGTCGAAAAACAACATGACAACACGCCGGCCTGACTGCATATCATACTTGAAACAATGAAAACTCTATCCTACATCACAATAAATAAAACTCACTTCCAAACTGTAAACAACACGATGATCTTGCATTTTTTAGAAGTCAGAACAGTTACTCTATAAATCATTTATAGACCGCGGCGCCTTAAAATTTTGTCACTTAACAATGTACAATGAATCTGAATAATAATTAAAATGGTGCAGGCATGTTAATGGATGTTTTAAAATCATTGTATATTGAGCAAGGTGATTCAAGGAAGTTGTTATGTCGAACTGTTTTCGTTTATGTGTAAATGATGGGTTTCCAATAGTATGCTGTTTCTCGTAGTTTTACTATCGGAGAGCATGTGGTGAAAGTCACCAAAGTTATTCAGTGTTTGGATCGCGATAAGCGTCTACAAGCTCTTTCTTGTAACCTCGTAAATTTAGTTTGATCGCGACTAGATTTGTCTCCCCGACACAGCTCAATTTGAAATCTAATACTCGAACATAATGTTGACTCACCGTTACATTTCAATTTTGCAACGCCGGTTGTTATTAAGTAATCTTAATAATTTGATGGCGCACGAAATTGGAATACATATTCTAAATTATTTACTATGACTATGAATAGTACAAATAGCATGTGTCATACTTATTATTGACAAGTCTTACGATAGGTAGGTAGCATTATTATAATTATTTTAAGCTTAAAAGGTTTACTTGCGTCGGTAGTAGTGAAATCGTGTAAATACTACCTTTATTACTGCAGCCGCTGGAAAAACAAACTTTGCAGGCTGTAGTACTCAACGCATATTTTCAGTAGATTCGTTCGTTCAAAGATTTGAGATAATCTTTTATCCGGTAACATTAACATTAGTTCTAGGTTTTACAGTTAAATACCAAGATTTTGCACTTGTCAAGATGTGGCACTTGTCAGTGTCATTTGCCAAATAAAGGTTACTTCCGGTTTTTTGTTGCTCTAGGCCTGCAAAGTATTATGAAATTCCACTACATATCAAGTTCATTCATCGAATCAGCAACATGGTATTTCCGGGTCCAATTTGACGTACTCAACAGGTTTAGGTTCGTTATTTATGTATTTACACATTTTCTCTTCATCACTACGAAAAGAAAATATAAACTTACACAATTTCTTTATTCTGTATTGGCGCGTAAATCTATTGGGAGCTTGGGATTAAAATCGATCATTGTTGTAGAGTGTGGTAGGAAGCATTCGCGATTATTTTGATCCCAGCATCTGTCAAATTATGACGGAGGTGCGCGAGGTGTTAGTCGTTTTGTCGACACGCGATGGTGCGATAAACCAGAGCTTGCCACTTGTTATTTGATGGGAGGTATGCGAGCATGTTGATTTTGTTTTTGTCTGGTGATTTATTCTCAGTCTCACTTTACTTGATTTTACAAAGTTGTTCACATTCCTCTCGTATGTAAGTAACTTTGTCACAGTGACTTTATAGATTAGATTATAAGAAATCTCTTATGAGAGAAATCTCTTAGAAATCTCGCGGGTTTGGCTGCGGAGTATGCGGCCAAAATGAAACATTCCAAGTACTCTGCCCTGGAACCAATGTACGACTTTGTACCGGTAGCTGTCGAGACTGGGGGGCCTTGGGCTCTGGAGGCTAAAAAGTTCGTGAGGGACTTAGGTCGGCGGCTGAGAGACGGTGGTTGTGACCCCCGTTCCGGCTCATATTTGGTTCAACAGATATCCCTGGCTATACAGCGCGGTAACGCAGCCGGTGTGATGGGGACTTTTGGACCGGGTGCGGGACGGAGCGGGGATTGCAATTAATATTTCCTTTTTCTTTTTTTTTGTGTTCTATTGACGAAGCCTGTTGCGGATATTGTCATTGGTGAGTATGACGAAGCTTGTTGCTGATTCCATTTTGTAGCATCTTGACGAAGCCTGCGGCGGATTTATTATATGTAAATTGAGATCCTATTATGAAATAAATAAAACCGAGAAATCTCTTACTTATTGTCACTTTGACATGGTTCTCTAGTGGCCTGGTTGAATGTACTTACACATTTTCGCAATAGGTATTAGAAATAATACAAAGTTCTAAACATTATGCAGACATCTATTTATTAAATCTTAATACAGAGATATCTCTACATGTGGTACCGTTTTTCATTTCTTGTTTGCAAATATGCATTATAAGTGGTGTGTCGTAAAAATGACAAAATTACATTTATTGCATGCACGACACAGTCCCGTAAGTAATGCGTTGTCGCGTCGTATGGATTTGTCAGCGGGCAATCGGCGATTTATTCTACTGCCGCGTTGATTATTTTATTAAACACCATTTTTCCAGTCACATAAATGTTTATGGGTGAATATATCCTAATTATTAATGTTGTCATAATAAAAATATATTTAAACATTGTAAGTTTAACATCTGTGTATGTATTTGGTGAGAAAATTAAATATAAACGTCATCAGTTTAAACTAAAGTTGATTATTCCTCGACTTTGCACTATTGTTTAGTTTCAGCTGCAATTAGGACTACTATTAAATATGAGAAATCTATAAGGTGCGTACAAATAATTCCTGTGTGCCATTATTTATTTCACCTACTGTGGCGATCGATACGAATGTGTAGCGATAGCAAAAATATAACCCCGCTACAGAAAAAAAACGGAATTGTGTATATTAGTAGTTATTAACTAATATACACAATTCCGTTTTTTTTTCTGTAAGTTACCGCGTTTAGATACTTATGTAGAACTTTTATGAACTCACAGATTCTTTCATTGTTGTGGTAACTAGTGATGGATTAGATATAGTTGGCAGTGATCCAGAGGGAACTGAGAGAATCTTACTTAGAGAACTTTCGTTTACAAGGATAATTTATTATTGTAACAATTTTTCTAAATAGAAAAGGAAAGTGCCTAAAATAAAGACGTTCCATTGTTTATTGTACAAATAATCGATAGCATTGAAACCTTTATTGCAATAAATAGAAATAGAAATATATTTATTGAAAGAACATAGTTATGTTACAGTCAGTGTGGTGTTACATTTCAGAAAGTCCTTATGTTCTACCCTATGATAAGCATGCAATATAAAGCTAGCATGCAGAAACAGTGCTATTAAAAATTTACATAATTTATAAGTATATCACAGTGATAAAATTTATATAAAGGGAATTTTGAAATATCGTAGTATCGTGTCAATTTTAGAATTATTGAATTAATTTAACAGTCAACAAATAATTTAACTTTTATTTGTACATTAATGGAAATGAAGTAGATTGAGAAAGAGAAAAACAATATTAGAAAAATTACACATGTCAAAGTTATATGAAAGAATAGTGAATAAATAGTTGTACATTATGGGTTTTCATCAGACATAAATTCTTGGATCGAGTAATAACAGTGCCCCAGCAACCACTTACAGAGGGTATTTTTATAATAAAAGCAAGGTAGGCTCTCCACTCGTACTATTTTGCTCTCCGTACGATCCCGTAGGTGTACCAGTGCGTGCAAACTCTTGCGATTGAGAATTACGATTGTCATTTATATCGTAATGGATTCTATTTATGATCAAGGATCATCTCTTCGACTTTATTGCTTTGCTAGGGCTGTATATTTAATTCTCAATACGTTTTAAGGGCTTGATATTACAAAGCGTCAATTTGTGATATTGTTTGCTGTCAACGATTTTTTATCTCATAAACAATATACGAGTCGTTGATTGTCTGCTACTTTTTTCTTCGTAAATGTTTTATGGCACATTTCATTTAGAATAAAGTATTGAGCTTTATTTATATCTTCTTATTTATAAACATTATTTATCCCATCCCATCCCCTATAATAGAAATATAATAGTATATGTAATTCGGTTGTCCGTAGAGTGTGATGAAACTGATGAATGTTGATACCAGTTTGCATAATGCATGTACCTTCTAAGTCACTACAGAATCTTTTGACCAAAAATTTTATATGAACTTTTTAGTACTCGTATGCAGGTAATAAGGATGATGTTCTGAATTCAGGGCTCATGCATAAAGCTAGCCGAAATTCACAATATTTCTTAGTTTGTTCATCGTAGAAAAATACACGTGAGGTCTCCTTGTACCCCCCCACCCCTAACGTTATCTTTCGTGATGTTTTCTTGGACCTCCTCCCCCCCTATAGGACCTCGCGTGATTTATGCACAAGCCCTCAAAAACTAAGCAAGTGTCACTGATTCTCAGGAGATTAAGCAAGATATACCTACTCGGTATGAAAAAGAATCGCAAACAAAATCATGTGATTCGACCGAGTTGTGGAAATCCGCGATTGCTATAAATTCCTTTGTCGTCTCTGCGTTTTATTTGTTCCGGCTCTTCGGTAATTGGAAATGCTACTAAAAGACGCTGGAGGTTGCGAGTGTTGGAAGTCATCCATTTGGAAGTTGTCGTTCAAATTAAAACACAATTGATAAAGATGAACCTTCATACAATTTCAAAACATACAGATTAATTAACCGAGTGATTGCGGTCATATTTCCATATTTAACTACAGATGATACATTACCTACAACTTACTCTTTCGCGGTTGGTATAATAAATATTTGACTCATTTCTCATAATTATAATTTACATTGCTGCGTTACAATTGTACGTCGGACAGTTTGTTCAGCAATTAAGTTGTAGTTCGCGGAATCGTCAGAAGAAGACGTTGGCGTTTCGCAACTTTCTCGTGTCATCGTTTAATTTTATTTTAATCGGTCTCATAAAATGCTGAACCTTGATCAAGTAGCAATGAATAATATTTATTCGCCTTTCCCAGTATTACTTATTGAAATTACCTACTGTTAATTTATAAAAGCCACCGGCGAAATCAAATTGAAAATTAACCCCATTTAGACACACCTCCTGGCGTTGCCATTTTAACCGTAATCTTTTTATATCATGTCAACACCCGTCGATAAATTATGGCCACTCTAAACAACCTATTATTATGAAGCCTGACATTTTATTTAAGATAATTTTAGGCAAAATTGAAAATTTTACACAAAATTCTTGGCCCGCGGTGCACCACAAATGGGTTTTTGAAATTTATGATCGTCGATTTTGGGGACCACTTATCCAAATTCTCTTTTTTATGAATTAGTTTGTTGAATTATGTAAAGCGCTGCGAAGATTGTTAGAATTACTTTTATTTTAGATATTGTTAACGTTAAAGGCTTAAGTTCGGAGTGGCTTATCTATTCCTAACAGGGATGTCCAAACTGGAAATTTGGTCTCATAGAGCCGTCACCGGCCGAAGTTCGTTGACACCAGTCAGGTAGGGCTGGGCAGTGATTGATCTGCACCCTTATCAGCGGCCGTCGCCTACATGCGGCTCTCTCAAAGACGCATTGTCCGGAGTACCGAGTACGGAGCCTTGCGCTAATGCCTCACGGACTCTTACCTCGCTGTGTTTACTATGTTAATTTTTCTTCCTTGTTTCAGGGTGTCCAGGAACATAATAAGGCTATAAAGGAAATGTAAGTACCTCTTCAAATTGTACGGGTACGATTATAGGAAAATATGTGCTGCATAAATAGTTGAATTTTTGAAGGTTACCTAGTCTGTCTTTTGAATATAAAACCTTTTGCTTCTGCTATGGTATATAAAAATACGAATATACCATTGAGTTCTCGCTTTATGACACCTCCTATTTGGCAACCGCTCAAATGTTTTGAATTGCACTTAAAAAATTGCCCCTATTTATAGTTCCTTACTGGCACATACGGTTTATAGGTACAATAAGGATACACCGTTATTACTAAAATTGGAGCCATCAGCACGTCAAGGAAGCAGGTCGTGACACCTGACCCCCGATTCGTGTTAAGTGGGAAGTAAATTGAATACCGATGTAAATTGGGTGTGATTTACACTTCAACTTACCAAACCCCCGAAGATGTTTTCCGGTCTGATACTTCAAATAATTTAAACTATTTTAGAGTCAGTCTGCCAGTGTTAAACAAGAATTAAAAAACGCACGTCATGCGTGTCAATTTTGATTGTTTTTAAATGTTACTGATATTAGTAAGTTTTCAATGTTCAGTTCAAAGTGTCCCGTTATGTCAAAATGCTGAAAGAACGAACTGTTTATTCCTTGTGTTTGTTTTTGTATTTTATTTTACGTATACGTACACACCTAAAGTAAAATCGTGAGTTGTATGCTTACGCTTATTTACCATCGACTTGGTTTGTAAAAAAATAGACACCTTAATTCAAGCTTCATTGTTCATAATCGAAAATATTGACCAGGGGATCTGATCAAAGTATCAGACCGGAAAGTCTCGAATTAAGTTCCTACGCGCTGGATCCCGTTAACTTTTTTATTTCCTTGTGTGGCGTCATAAAGTGGCAATGATTTTAAATTTCGAACATTGTTTCAGATGGGACATCAAATCGCTTCTGCAAAAACTCCCGAATTTGGGTGCTGTAGTGGATCTAACGAACACGGCGCGCTATTACAATCCAGGGGTAAGAATGACTATGTAATTATATATTGTATTAATTACCAAATTGCTTAGCCACCACCTCAAATTTTACAGCAATCTATGAAATATGTGATACAAAATACTAGTACCATTATATATGCCTAAAATGGATCCATAAACACTACCTTCAGCGCGTTACTCATTATGAAAAGTAACAGCCATATACCAAATGAGACGACATGCTTACACCAGAATTACGACTCGTAGTTACAGGTTAGCCTATAGTACAGACTACATTTTACAATAGCAGATATGCCATCCTCGAATGTTACAGATTCCAAATAATTTAGCACAACATCCACTACCGTAAACAGCCCGGTAGGTATTAATTTCGGGTCTGGTGTAAAAGTATAAATTAAATTACTTAATTTTCATTTACGATAACAAACTTAAAACAAAATATGGCATGTACCTTCGCTGCGTCAGAACCAAACCCTAACCTACGGCGTGCTATACGAGTCGTATGCTCCCGTATAAATGTTGCCAAATTTGCTTTACGACTTACGGTCTATATTTTCCCGAATCATGCCCACCCTGACTTTGACGGTCTCTAAATACTTGGAATATTACGGAGTTTGAAAAAAAGCTTTCTGATCCAAAAACCATGTCTTTCTGTTTATACAGCTGCGGTTGCCCACGGATCTGTGTCAAATTTTAAAAGCTATGGACTATTTCCAAACCCTTAACTTTACGTGAATATACTTCCGACGCCGCACAGGATCAAGACCGATAGTCTCACTGACATACTATGCATTAATAACAGGACCATCACAAACCTTGGGTTATTCATGTCTTAAGACCCAGATAGTCATTATTAGAGGTAAATAGAGATGTCTTAGCAATTAGGATAAATTGTTTTAGGGTTGACAAATATGAAAACTATTTTTGTCTTTCTCGGGCTTAGCACAACAGTAAGGCGACAGTATGTCGAGGGCGAGATTAGATAATTGTACTCTATTGTTTAAATAGTAACAGGTGTTTATGTCTCCTAACCTAACTCTTGTGCTAAGAGCACTGAGCTATTAAACTATAATGCTTTTATATCTTTTTCATCCACTTGTCCCTGTCTAACGCATTCTCTGCCCGTACATGGCAGGTGGTCGAGGTTTATAAGGTTATCTTTTATTGGCATATCTGCAATTGTGTAATCTGTACATGGAGGGCGCCCCGTGCGTGCCAACATACCGGGAAGCCGTTAAATAATGCTCAGTTTTACGATTCAAAGTCACAGTTTCCACAACGAACTACGCTTTGTTCGCACTTAGGTTCGGCTGATTGCTTTGCATACATCTTTCAGTATAATCCTATCGTAAAGTGGCGTTTTCACGGCGCACTCCGAGTGGTAACTGACCAGACCTGAAGCATTCATTATCAGGTCCTTTGTCTTCGAATAATCAACATCTGTTGGTGATGGTTGAGTAGTATTCTAAGTTACACTCTAAGCAAATGCTTGCAGTAGAGTGCAAATAATTATTAGACGTAACACATAGCCGTTAATTATGACACTAGGTAAACTTTTTAGTTTATGGCATTAGGACAATACTTAATTTTGTAAACCATTTTAACCGCGTTTGGATGATAATAATATTGTTAAATTGAATTGTAATCGATGCAGTTCAACTATTTTAAATGTTGTAATAAATAAAATACGTGGGTTTATCTTTATTTTGATATTTTTACTTATACATAATTAATCATCATCAAAAAGATTTGGTTTTATGCTGAAAAGCTTGACCGAGTCCCTCGTAACCTGGCACTGGCACCTAGGTACTCCACCGACAAGAGCCTCTCTCTTAAATGATGATGACAATAAACGACAAAATATAAACACGTTATGCTATAAAGTCGACAGTTCGCTAATCTCTACTTCCACTACGGCATGATCGCCGCAGAGGCGAAGACAAGTTGGTGTCGAGTCAAGAGTGTCGAGTCCCGCGCTCTTGCGCCGCCCGTCATCGCCTGTCACTTCGGATCACTTTTACTACTCATGACACGTTAGGTCCTCGGAACTCTTAACATAAAATTCCTAAGGGCATATAAAAAAATACATGTTACTATAAATAGTATACTCGTATGTAATCGAAACAATCATAGTTGAACAAAACAATGAAATGCTATCAAGTACTTCTGATTGAATTGAAATGTTATCATTTGCCATTGGTCATGCTGTAACGTTGGGTTTTTCACCCGACTATGAGAAAACCCGTGGACGAAGTCCGCGTGCAATAAATAAAAAGAACGTTTCATAAAAGTGAAGGAAAGGCCATAGTCGGATTTTCATAGTAAGTCAGCCTTTAAATCAACCAGACTCTAGTATTTTTTTGTGAGTACCTCTTATGGTGAAGAATATTTCTGCTGAGTATCAACGTCCTATCGGTGACAGTTTTTGACTTATGATTTTTTTTAGTTTTTTCTTTAATGTGTTGTATCTCAGGATGTATAAAAGCGAATTGCTTCAAATTTTGAAATAATGTTCTTTATTTAGATATGCATCGAATTTAAAAAAATGAATATCGATTGTCGTATAAAAAAAAGAAAAAAAAGACCAAATAATTTTTCATATTTTTTTTTGTGTACCTATGAAGTAGTGACACCTCTATTTTCTTTTTCTAATTATAGACCATACATTGGCCTACTAGTTGCCTAAGTATCAAAATTTTCCAAGCGGTACTTCTTACCAAAAATCGGCAATATGTGTGGTCAAGTTCTGCATTCAATCGGTGTTTTTCAATGTAGTATACAAACTCTTCATTTATATTTGAGTTTTCTTATCAGGTTATCTTATTTAAGAGTAAATGCTAATGACAACTTAATGTCATCATGATGCAAGCTGTTTATTGCATTATTAATCGGCCGTTTATTATTTTAACCAGCGTAATTCGATATTATTTATGAGATATTCATTAAAAATAATATATTGCAGTTAAATATTATCGAGATACGCTAGTTGAAATGGTAAACGGCCGATTAATAATGAAATAAACAGCTTGCATCATGATGACATTAAGTTGTCATTAGCATTTACTCTTAAATAAGATAACCTGATAAGAAAACTCAAATATAAATGAAGAGTTTGTATACTACATTGAAAAACACCGATTGAATGCAGAACTTGACCACACATATTGCCGATTTTTGGTAAGAAGTACCGCTTGGAAAATTTTGATACTTAGGCAACTAGTAGGCCAATGTATGGTCTATAATTAGAAAAAGAAAATAGAGGTGTCACTACTTCATAGGTACACAAAAAAAAATATGTTAAATTTTTTGGTCTTTTTTTTCTTTTTTTTATACGACAATCGATATTCATTTTTTTAAATTCGATGCATATCTAAATAAAGAACATTATTTCAAAATTTGAAGCAATTCGCTTTTATACATCCTGAGATACAACACATTAAAGAAAAAACTAAAAAAAATCATAAGTCAAAAACTGTCACCGATAGGACGTTGATACTCAGCAGAAATATTCTTCACCATAAGAGGTACTCACAAAAAAATACTAGAGTCTGGTTGATTTAAAGGCTGACTTACTATGAAAATCCGACTATGGCCTTTTGCCTAATCGTTCTTAACTTGCCTCGTCGTGATATTTCTCATTGAAAATGAGTGAGTCAAGTGATGATGAGGAGCACGTGGGTTCCCAAAGTGTTAGTAATAGCTCATCGAATCCATTGCGTATTGCGTTGTTTTAAAGATCTGACCATACATAGGGACAGACAGACTGCAGAAAGTGACTTTGTTTTAGTAATTAAGTTAAGAAAGAAGCTCTTCTATATTTATTACTTAGCATTAGAAGTTAATGAGAATAACAGGTTGGTTATTTTTAAATTATTTAACTTTTCTGAGTATTCGTAAAAGTGTAATTAGAAACATTTTCTTCATTTTTAAATTTTCATACTCTGAAGCGGATTATTTTTCAAAAGCATGTCAGATACTGCTAGTGGATTTTCCTTTAGTTCGATGATTCATTTTCAAATATGAAGTACATTATTTGTGAGGTATGAGAAATAAATGTCAGCTAAACCTTGGTAATAATTTTGCATTATGTATATTTATCTTTTAGGGTTTCGTCTGTCTAAAAATTGAGGTTAAAAAATGTATCGTACATACAGGGTGTTTGGTTAGCGGTGTCGGAGCTTTTAAGGGCTTAAACTACAATCAATTTCATCGATAAATTACCAAACAATTTTTTTTTGTGCCAACGATAATTAAATGGCGGCCATTTTAAAATTTCAAACAGACGAATATTGGCGCACGTGATATTTCTGGAATTATGCGTTTGTTATCGGTCCTATCTTTGCAAAAAAAATCTCGTTAAAGAGCTCATTAGATAAGCAGACTAATTAAGCTAATCATTTGACTCAACAATTTGAACAACAAGGCTAAAAAAAATTTTTAAATTAAAAATAGTAAAAAATTCACCTTAATTTTTCAATTAATTTAATTTTGCATGAAAACTAGGTCGTTAAGATAGGTTTTTGGTGTTGTTATTTGTTAGTACAGGATGTTAGCTAAAATACAACACCATAATTACAGTTATACCATACCTTAAGTACTTTAGGAATTAGAAGTGCTCAAACATACATATGAAAGGATTTGAGTTACCTTGCATTACCGTAAAATATATAGATTTTGAGATACGCCATTTCAAAAAGTGCCCTTCCTTAAGTTAAGAAAAAAATGCCTGTTTTGAAGCCTCGTATACCTCCAGCTATAGGACTTACAGTAATTGTTATCGGCTCAACTTGTTCCAAATTTAATGTAGTTATTATCAATAATTACTTTTTTTTCTTAGTGCGAACGTTTTGCCAATATTTAGTGAATAACTTTAACGTAACCTAAAATTTAGTGATAAAAGGGCACTTTTTGGAATGTCGTATCTCAATATATATATATAAGTTACAGTGATACAACGTAGCTCAAATCGTTTCAAATTTAATATTCTTTCTAAGTTTTATAGCAATTAGTATCAAAAAGATAAACGTTTTTTAGTTAAACGTTCAAAACTAAAATAAGTCCGATTTTTTTTCCGTTTTTTACGTCCTATGCCGAAATTATTATTTTGGTTTTCTTGTAATATGCATTTTCGTATATCCCTATAGGGTCTATATAAAATACCAAAATTGCAGCTTTGCAACACGACTTGCGATTTGTATGAAACACTTAGATAGCGGGCCTCCTGCCTTTTGAATTTCGCATTTTTATTTTCAATTACAAAGTTTACTGACCTGATTTTACCCTTAAATTAAAGAATATTAGGTGCGCTATAAGGTAATTATTGCATGTTTTTCGTAGCATAATTAGGTGAGGCGATATTAAGCTGAAAACGTTAGCAAAACACACAATTGTGTCTAGTTTACAAAAAAGAGTTATTTTTCAAGTCTCGAATATTTGAAACTATAAGACCTAGGGTAAAGCATGTTAGCTCACCTTGTTGGAAATTTATTAATCTTTAAACGTTTGCTAATATGTGATGTCAAAAAACGTAAGAGTTTTTTAATAAAAATCAGTAACTAAAAAATTACCGTAAATAACGCAGTTTTTCACGTAATACGCAACTAGCACAACTTTTTTTTGCTTGCAAAATGTGGTTTTGTACTGTCCTATGGTGTCTAAACAACATACCAAAAATGCAGCGATACTACTTGATTTGCGAGTTTAGGGTAAAATGATGTACGGTTTGACCGTACTAATATCCAAATAGACTACTATAACATAACATAACTGTCCAAAGGTCATTCATAGATCTCGCAGACTAACGGGTTGGCTTAAAGTAATGAGAATTTATATTTAATAACATAAAAATAGTAGCAAAAAACATTGGATTATCGATGTTGTAATCAGAGATGGGCATTATTCGAATAAATTTTTATCGGAATAATTATTCGAATAAACAATAATTCACGATTTCTTTAGTCACGAATGAATTATTCTGCTGGTTTTTAAATGACGAATGATTTATTCGTTATTTTCATTCGAATAAATCTACGGAAAACATATTTTTTCTGTTGCATTATATTAAATTAAACAACATCAAGCATAATATTTAACATAAATCGTGAATACTGTAATTTGTTCTAAGTTCTAGCACGCTAAAGAATGTTAAGGGTTAGGGGTAATTAATATATAAACCCAGGTAGTAAGTATAATTAGCGAGACAATGGGTTAGTCATACACAAAGTAACTTTCTATTAGCCTAGAAAGAGACGGGTATATTTATGAGCGAGAAACCCGTATTTTCTTATCAGTTGCATGCTTCTGAGCGAATCCTAAATTATAATAAATCCATGTTGATTCTAAAATATGTTTGCACTTTTTTTAATTATCCCTATAATAGATACGCCAAATGCAAACCCTAACCTGAAACCTTTTTCGTTAGTTTTTGCACGTGCCATATAAGTATTACATCTTCGCCCGGAAGGACATATTTTCTAGCAAACAGTAGAAAATTTTAGAAATCATGTTCACAAGAAATAGTGCGGAAGGTATTTAAGAACATTATTTGCAATTTAAGCGCAAAAAATGTATCTACGACATCTCATGATGAGAATCCTCAAAATTTATCAGTACTTATTTATCAGTTTATCAGTACTTATTATGCATGCATCATACATTTATAAACCTTTCTATTGAATAACTACTATTAAAAAAAAACGCATCAAAATCCATTGCGTATTGCGTAGTTTTAAAGATCTGAACATATATAGGGACAGACAAGACTGCAGAAAGTGACTTTGTTTTAAGGACTGTTCATTTTACTAAGCGGACACACTTAAACGTCTATTATACATCGGTTTTAAAATCGATCGATGAACAGTTTACAGCCATGAAATTAGCAAAGCCATCTTTTTCAATTGATATATGTTTGCTTTTTAAGTATCCATTACTATATCTGATAAGACATATTCAATTTGATGATCGTAAATTGATTCTGCACAATGTTGTGCAGAAAAATATTCACTGTGAAAGATTGCAAATATCTAGGAAATTTTGAGTCGACGTTATACTAAATCATTAAACAATTTAGAGAGTGTCATATGCTTGAAGATTTACCGAAGTCTAAACACAGAAATCTTAGTTGCATACCTTAAAATTGGCTATTGAACTTTACGTCGTTTCACTAAAAAAGTATGGAATTTTTGCATTTTGGTGGCCCACAAAAGGTACCTAAAATATGATAGTAATGACATTACCGCAGTCCTAATACTGTCATGCTATCGTAGAAGAGTATGTGTCTGAGTAGAAAATCATAAAAAAAAAACAATTTCGGGAAGAACGCCCTTGCTTGGCAGGCAATTTGATTATATGGTCTTTTAACTGCTTCCTATTTCGCAACAGGGCCAAGTTAGCGGGGATATTTATAGAAAATATTGCATACAAAATCGGTTTTTTTGATGTCTATCGAAGACATAGTATCTCTCACCGGTTATTTTGGTCTGATTTGGCAAGGGCACATCATAAGGGTCAGACATTAGAGCTATTTAATTAAATAATCATAGAATTTGTTTAAAAAGACGACATCCATCAAATTGTCTTCATCTTCATCCTATATAGCGGTAATGGCCTATTGTGAAGATACACTTAAGAAACGATAGACGAAAAACTAAATCATTGAAAAAATTCAAACGTGTATAGTTCGCAAATAGTTGTAAAATGTCAAAATGTAGTTTGCAGAACATAAGTTTCGTGGCCAAACAGTAGTCTAAAAATGTAGTTGCCGATAATTAATATATTAAATTGAGACATTACTTATTATTTGTCTATTTTTAGTTAAATAATATTTCACAAATAAAAATAAAATATGATAAAAGAAAAAATATTTTCGTGAGGTTTTTCGTGTCCGCTTAGTAAAATGAACAGTCCTTAGTAATTATTCGTGAAAATTCATTCGACGAATAAATTATTCGCGATTAAATTATTCTACGAATAATCTATTCGAATAAAAATAATCATTCGACAATTTCATTCGTCATTCGCGATGATTTTTTTAATTCTTATTCGTTATTCGTCATTCGAATAAATTTTGCCCATCTCTGGTTGTAATCACAAACTAGAGGATATTGGACATCAACTGCATAGCCTTTTATAATAACTACGGGCCCCGTTTTTTTTTTATTTAAGTAGCTTGCTTATGAATTTGCACTACACTTTGGACAACTTTTAAAAAGACTAGTTCATTATTCCCGAAATTTCATTATTAACTTTATTTTATTCTTGGATCGAGTTCTCAGATATCACTACATAACATACATTCAAAAGTATTTAAAAATTACTAAAAAGCCTTTTTGTTGTCTGAGACTTGATAACATTTGGAGGGTTGACAACATTTTGTAGCTTTTCCACGGGCCGCCAAAAATGAATGAAAACCGACATCGCATACAAATTCACCGAAACATACATGTATTTAAACGTCTCTAAAACTCGACTGTCGACTCGTAGGAATTTTTATGGCTTTTTATGTGAATTGATTTTGTAAGGGATGACTTTTGGGTGATCCAAATGTAATTTAGCAAAACAATTAAAACTAGTGATAAAAAGACATTTCGTAAAATTTACTTAAACGTTGTCCAACGCATGACGTGGAGGGTTAGAAGACAGTTGTACGAGTATTGGTGGGATCTTCGTATGCTGTGTTAATTTGTTTTTATATAATATCTAATATACTCTAGTTTATGATTAAAAATTCCATAATTAAACCAATAGCTAGCTTTTGCCTTTATTTATATGTTTTAAAATATATCTCATTAGTTTAAGCCAACCCGTTATACTGATGATTAATCTCTTGTTTCATATGTCAAATAATTTATTTAGACATGCATTATTAATTCATCTAGATAAATTCAAAACAACAATGAAGGATTATTTAGGTAGTTATTTCAAATAAAATAAAATATGATTTAGTTATCGACCCGGTTATTTATGACAAGTGTGGAAAGTACTAAGTACTAACTGTCCTAACTCGTGTCGGTTTTGAAACAGTCATCGACACTCGTCCTGAAAAAAGCCTACATTTCAACATGTGTATCATACAACATTTTACAATGCATTATGTGAGGAAAACCAGTGTGATGCTTCTTGCCCACGCCACAGACTCAATTTGAATCCTGATTATTGTAAACAAATGTTCAAGATATGTACATAATTTGTACGTCATTTAAAAAAAAGTACGTTAAAGGTTTTGGAGATTTTGAACAAAATTAGTGGCGTGGGCAGAAAGTATGGTCCCTAGCCACGCCACCTAAAATAGCGCAGTAGGACTGTTGATTGTTATTTTTATAATGTTAAATAATTGTACGAAAATTGTTCGTCTCTGAATATTAAACAACCCGCCGTCCAAACGTCCGTCCGTCTGTCGCCTAATAAAATATAGTTGGCTGTATGAATAACAATCAACCAAAAAATAAGTTTTAAGACATGATATTATTAAATGATGTACTGACATTTCTATTACTCCCTAGGGAATTTCACTTTTCTATTACTCCCGCTGCGCGCACAAGCAATGGCACGCTTAGACAGCAAGTGTGATGAAAAATTAAGTTATTACATCCCGATGACGACACGTCATTAATATAATTTTTATTTCCAGTTGTATTTCAATTCTTTTCGTGACAGCCAATTAGTGATACTGTGCCGTTCCCGGAAAAATGCCCACCCAAATGAAATATAGGGGAATATTGAAATTATCTATTTATACGTACTCCATTATTTGGAATTACGTCAAAATTTAAATTTTAAACAGCGTAACAGGATAACAAACGAAAACCAGTTAACCTTTGCTCAAAGGTTAACTGGAAGAGATCCCTTACAGAGATAGGTTCGCCTTTGTACCTGTCTAATTTACTGTTAATATGTGTATTTTTACCTGTGTTTTGTGTACAATGAAGAATTTACATACATACATACAGGATAACAGAGTAATGTTCCCGGGAATATTCCCAATATTGCTGGAAATATTCCCTGGAATAAAACAAAATTAACTTTTGTGTCAAATAAATGTATCTTTATGACACAAAAATGTTTCAAATCATCACAACTTTAGTTCTATACATTAAAGGGCGTCCCAGGATAAACTAAGTGATTCTGCCCCCGACGAATTTGGGCTTGTAATTTTTATGGGTGGTGTGGCTCTACACCACTGCCGTGCAATTCCTAAATCACAGTAACTGCCAATTTTCCGATTTTTGGTTTATTGGTGATCTATAATCAGCAAATCAACACGCATAATCCCAATTGATCGGTTTTTAATTTGGAAAACTGGAACATGGAAACTCGAAATCCCAAAAGCAGTAAGTGACTAGCTTTTCCCGCACAATGCAATATAAAACGCAGTAAAATGGTCTACGGCTACGGTTTTTGGGCTGATACTGACTAAAACGCAGTACATTAGTAGATTTTCTTGATTTCTAGCATGTAAACTCATAGTATCTCGTTTATAAAGAAACTAATTAAAACACAGTATACAATTTTTATGCTAAAAGTGTTGTACTGCGTTTCCAGTTTCATAGATTAATAAGCATAATTACTAGTTAAGATGCAGTAGGAATAAAAATAACGATATTTAAAGTGGTACGCTACTGTTCAAATAAGTATCGTATTGCCATCTAAACTGCAGTAACAAGTTCATTAATGTACACATTATGCTGTATGTTGTATCACTTTCAATAGCAATAATACTAGCTAAAGGACAGTAGCACCTAGGGCTGCCAACTGTCCCGCTATATGCGGGACGTCCCGTTTCTGGGGCCCTAAAGTATGCGTCCCGCAAAGGGTTCCTGCGGGACGCCGATTGTCCCGCTTTTCAGGAAATACTAAAATAATAAAATGAATACGTAAATGAGAGCAATTTAAGAATGCGTCATGTCAATTTGAATTTACCGCGACGTCCGGGAGTATAGCCTGCGAGCACCGTGTACTGAACATATATTATACTGCCAAAATATGAATGATTGCGATGGGTGCATTAAGGTGCGGTTAAACTAAAAGAGCATTCACTGTTCTAGCGCCCGTTCTACGAAATCAACCAATCACGTGTTGTGTACCGATCGTATTTCGTAGAGTGGGAGGTTAGAACAGCGAATGCTCTTTTAGTTTAACCGCACCATTAGGTGCATTTAAATTGAACCGATCTGAAATGAATGATTGTTTTTAAATGTAATTGTCTTAAAAGCTTTATGCTATTTGTAATAAATGTTTCTAAAGTTAAACTTAATGCATTTAGGATACCTCAAAAGGAAAAACCGAATCCCTTATATTCCTATCATATCGCTTTTCGCCTGTCTATCCGTCTGTTACAGCCGATTTGCTCAGATACTACTGGACCGATTGAGGTGGTTTTTTTTATTTATTTCTTTTTATTTCTTTATTGCAATCATGCTTATGGTTAGGTAGGTACAATACAATTAATACGTGAACCCGTAAGGGCGTACGTAGCAAACAGATCAGAGGTTACACTAAGTTACATCAAAATTGTTGAATCATGTCATCAGTTATGAAAAAAAAAATGGAAGCTATATAAAAATAAGAAATAATATCACACTAACATGTATAATTCTGGATAGTAAAAATATCTTGAATGTCATAATAAAACAGCCTTTCAGTAAAAACTTTTTGAGGGATTTCATGAAAATATGGTATTCGCTTTATTATGCTAAACTCAGTAGTAGTTAATGTGCCTGGGTCGCATTTTATAAAGTTACTATTTACAATTTTCTTAGTTGCGTCTCTTTCTAGCCAATATGTGCGTACGTTAGAGAGGCAAACAGCGAAATCGTAAAATGTAACTTTATAAAACGCGACCCTGGTATCAAACAGGGTGTTTAGACACTTGCAAAATCGGAAAAAAATTCTGCAGAATGCGTTTTTTTCCGTTTCATACATATTTTTAACAAATGATGTTAGCAGTACTAAAACTTACAAACTGAGTACTGTCAGAACTTGTAGCTTAACAAAAAGTTCTCTGCACTCATCCCATGGAGCAGTTCGGGTTCTATCTAATAGCTCGTTTTTGCTATACAAAAGCTCTGTTTATATTGTACTTGAAACTAATTTCCCAAAAACGAATGCTTTATCTCAGTTTGGATTCCACTAAAGAATAGTAAACACACATGTGTACGTTGGTGACCCAACGATGGACATGGAACGTAAATGAATAAATTTTGAATATGAGGTCTACTTTAGGAAATTGTGAAATAAAAAATATTTTGCAAACTCTATCATTCGAATGAAGGGCTTAGTGAGAGGATTTCCAATTTTTATTTTATTAATGTGAGACATGTAAATAACATTGAAGTATACCATAGTAACAAGTCGCACCTTTAGAATGAAATGACCTAATTCAAAAATTTTGGAATTATAATTATGTACTTAATTAAAAACACCTGAAAGCTTAACATTCCTAATTCGAAAATTTTGGATTATGTCACTTTGATTCTAAACTTCGTTATTTAAATAATAATAGGCGGAAATAACCCCATATTCTCTGAATCTACAATGCTTAATAATTAGCAAAAATTACAGAAAATAGTTCCTTACGTATACAACTACACGGGAAAACCCGTAAGGAGTCCGTTTTTTTTTATATTTGCTGTTACGGAACCCTTTGTGCACGACTCTGACTCGCACTTGGCCGATTATTATCATTTAATAAACTTTCTCATGCGTCCCGCATTTTATAATAATAATAATAACAACTTTTATTTAGGACGTAGTCCATATAACTAACTACTACATATTTAAAAATAAATAATACTAATTAATAAAATAATACTATATCTAAGAAGTGTGAAGCTTAGTCCATCTCTACAGTAGAGGAGAGTCCCACCTATCTACTAACGCCTTCAGGATGCTGTTGGAACTGCCTCGCCAACGGTTTAATAAGGAGGCACATCGCTTTCTCATGATTGCGTCGAACCCATCTACTTGCGCCTCCGCAAACATTCCCGAGGCGCTGCAGTAGCGAGGCAGACCCATCAACATCCTGTAGGCATTATTATATTGTACTCGTAGGTCGCTGTACGCTCGCTGCGTAAAGCTACCCCACAGGCTGCAAGTGTAAAAAGTTTGGCAGTATGCTTTGAATAACGTTACCTTTACTGGAACTGTACAACGAGCAAACCTGCGGCATAGCATATTGCAACGAACGGCCAGCGCCCTACGCTCTCTTTCTATGTCAATATTATCGCTGAGGTCCTCCGTCACCCAATGTCCTAAATATTTAAATTTTTCTACTCTGGGTAGAGGTGTGTTATATAATGATATGTCAGGCAGATCGATGTAGGTCTTGGATTTTGGTTTAAAAACCATTACCTCACTCTTTTTAACATTATATTTAAGCCCATGATTCTCAGCGTATTTTTGACATATAAATATAAGTCTCTGTAATGCTCTAATTGAAGGGCTTAGCAGCACCATATCATCAGGCAGCACCATATCATAGCCAAGTCCCGCAATTTATTCGGGAATGTACCGCATATCTGTGATCTTTGGTTGGCAGCCCTAGTAGCACCCCAAGGAGCTGCAGTTTAGGCAGTATTTTTATGTTATTTGACTATTTTAACTGCATTTAGACGTTCATTTTAAGTGGCAAATTCGAGTTACGAGTAGTTCCATCTCCGATGTTCCTTGAAGAGGGCTTAGTGATATCGTTAGAACATCCTGTTTAAGGTAGTAAAATAATTTAAAACAACCAAGGTGTCGTCTGTTGATAACCAAATAAAAACTTATTATAGTTAAACACATAAAGTTGTTATTACCTAATTATTGGGTACTTAAAAGACAAAAAAAAAGACTTCTCTTTAGTTTGTACACATTTAATTTTGCTATGCGAGTTATGGTTCGTAGGCGGCGGTAGCATCTTATTAAGCATTGCCTTGCCAACAAATATCATCGTTATGTCATAATATTGGTACATTTGTTCTTGATTGCGGTACCTCGCCGTAACGTATGAAGTAGATTATACATATGAATTACACGAATACCGCCAATACCGGTCAATAATCGAGTATTTAGAAATTTGTATTTACCTGTTTTGGGATTCGATAAGATTGCTACATACTTTTTGGTTTAAGTTTCTTATACGGTAAGTCCAAATGCATTTAACAATTTTTTTTTTATGTTTGTTTAAATTCAAAGCTAAACATAAAATATAAAAGTAAATTCTTAATCATTTCTTTAGTGAATTGCTACATAAAATATATACGGTGTTATTAAATGAGTCACGGATATTTAAGGGACGTTAATTAACATCAAAACAGTTTACTCTAGAAATTAAAAAAAAAACATTTACCGAACAAAAAAGAACATTACATATATATATTTCTAAATAATCATCCCCTATGACGTAATATCCTGTCAAGATGTTTGTTTAACACTGTCTGTCATGGCCTTATTAAAGGCCTCCACTAACCGGCCGGCGGTTCTAGAATTATGACTAAAGAGGGGAGGGGAGGGTTTCATTTATTTATCTTATTAACAGAGTGCTTTAACGAAGCAAATTAGTTTCATAGTTTTCTCAAAAAAAAAAAAAAAACAACAAAACCTATAACGTGTCATACATAAATATTCTCCAGGAGCGGAGTAGTATTGTAGTAATAGGTCATAATTAATGACAATTTATTATTTTATAGGGTTTTGTATTATAATATACAGTATACGAAAGATTTTTTGATTTATAACTGACACGAACACGTAAGAAATTATAATTATTTAAATTAATCGTAGAAGCGCTACGCCATAATCAGTCGTGACCATACTCATTGAAATCAAAGTAAGGCTAAATATAATGTGCCATTTGCTATGATTACAACCGATACTGGTAGCTAAAGTTGATTGTTATTTAATTGCTTAAGAAAATGTGGCAATGAACCTTAATTTTTGACTAATTTTTGTATTATTGACGACAAATCCCTAAATAAACTGCGTTTTCCAAGTAACTTTTAAATCGTTTTTTACTTCCTTCTGTGTCTCACATTGGCATGAAACTTGATAAGCGTGTTTGAATTTCTTAATAATAAAATCATGTAATGCTGTTACAAAGTTTTGTTATATTTTAATTACTTTATTTTAAAAAACTATATTTTACTGCTGTGAATGAAGTTTGTAGCACGAAAATTCAATCAAAATACCAGTTAAATTACAGTACACTAGTCCCTTTTACTGCAGTTTAACCTGTAAATTGCCGCCTATCTCTATAAAGCACGCAAAATTTGTGCAGTAAGTGGTCATTTTACTGTGTCTTATTTAGTAATTGTTATATTTTTCCCTGTTTTTAAAAGCGCAGCACAAACACAGAATTTCGAAAAAAACATTTAATTTTAGAAAATGCAGAAACACGTATTTTTTAATTTATCATATTGTATGATTTAAATACTTCATTGGACAAAAAAAATCTCAATAACTATCAAATCTTTAGCCCACCTAACGAAGACCAAAAGTTGCCTATCGGGGGAAATAACTCGTAAGCGAATTTTGGCATAGTTGTAGGGAATGGTGTTTTAAACCACGTACTAAAAGTACTGATGGTTAGGGGTGGAGCTAACGGGGGGAGGGGGGTGTAAAGGTCCTTATTTTTAATTTTTCGTAAATAACTCGTAAACCGTGGCTTATAGCAAAAAACGGTCTAGTACATAAGTAATCTACATAAAATTCTCTACAAAAAAATATATGCATGTTTCCTCTGGGATCAATATGTCATGAGATAAAAAAGCAAGAAGATGGACACAATAGAAATAAACACATTTGTTTAAATAGGTATGGCACATACAGAATGCTCGCGAGCATTCCAAAAGATTTTAATGCTCAATTCTTTTCTTATATCTTCTTGCTTTCTTATCTTATGACATATTGATCCCAGAGGAAACATGCATATCGCAGCTTTAATAATAAACCGTCATAACTCAAAATTGTCAAAAATTGAGTTAATGTACTAAAACGCAATATTTTCCATAGCTTTACCCGGTCTCTTTCTCAGACCCGTCAAAATAGCGTTAATGAGAGAGATGGCATGAGTTACTACGTTCAAATCACGCGATTCAAGTTGTGCTAAAGAGGCTAACTTCAATTATGATCCGATACATGAATAGGAAGGATGTTCATGATGAGAGACATTTCGATATATCGCCTTACTGTATTAAAAATTAGTTAAAGTTATTTTAGAGTTTGTATTAAAAAAAGGTAAATTCGAAGTTAATGCGTTTTATGACAAAATATTTATTGGAACTAAATGGTTCATTTCAGATTATATCGTTTTAACAGTAACAACCGCCGATTTTTTTGATTTATGCTATTATATTAATCATATTTTATCATAAAACGGCATATTTCGGCAGGGGTTTTTTCTAAGCTCAATTTATTATATTTATCACACTGATTTTGTTTTAGGAACGTAATATCCAAGTAGACACTATGAACAACGCAATTAATATAATACTTTAACACATTAACACAATGTAATAACAAATACAATAGATTGACCAATTTCTCAAACTTTAAACTCGATTTCCCAAAATTCACGTTTTTTGAGTTATGACGGTTTATTTTTAAAGCTGCGATATATCTTTTTTGTAGAGAATTTTATGTAGATTACTTATGTACTAGAACGTTTTTTGCTATAAGCCACGGTTTACGAGTTTTTTACGAAAAATTAACAATAAGGATCTTTACACCCCTCTCCCACCGTTAGCTCCACCCCTAACCACCAGTACTTTTAGTATGTGGTTTAAAACACCATTCTCTACAACTATGCCAAAATTCGCTTATACACGAGTTTTTTTCCTTTGAATTTCCTTCGTTTGGTTACTACTTGGAAAATATGTTACTTTAAAACTGTTTTTTGCTATTATCTCAAAATCGACTTTTGTCAGTTACTGTGGTTTAGGAATTGCACGGCAGACCAGTAATTAATGTGCAAAATTTGAGTACCCTAAACTTTATAGTTTTTGTAAAAAAAAACGAAAATACATTGTTCTTTGCTCCCTTTTTTTCTAGTCAACCGATTTTAGTATAATTCACATTATGTTGTATATTGAGTCAAGATGATTATATGACATAATAATATTCTCATTATGTCATAGCAAAAGAAAAAGCTGACAAAACTTTTTAGATTTTTTTTTGTAATTACCGATCGTTACACAAAACGTGATTGGTTGATATCGTTGAACGGGGGATAGAACAGCGAATGCTCTTTTGGTTTGAACGCACCTTTACGGGTTAGAGACCGCTCTAGTTTTTTCACCAATAGTACACCCACTAATAAACTACAACATGTATTTTTTTTCAAAATTTTATCTGAGGGAGAACATAGAGATATCTTTATCAATTTTATCATTTAAACAGGTACAAAAAATACCAGATGTCGTTTATATTACGTATTTAAAATTTTAATAAAAATACCACATGTGGCAATCTATATTAAATAAATTAGTTAATAAAGTATTTAATTTCATGATCACCAAATTTTAAATTAAAAAAACCGGCCAAGAGCATGTCGAGCCAATGACCCGACCCGGGGTCATACAGGGTTCCGTAGTTATTCAAAAACGGCCGATTATATTCGTAATTAAGTTTTACTTTAAAGTATTCATAATTTTTTACTTATTTTTTGGACCTAAGGATCATAGGGGGGACATTTTATTTTTCTTCTGGAGCGGCCTCTTGTAAACTGGGCACCCGACCTTGTAATTTTTTTTATTTTAATTATTTTTCGGGAAGCCTTTCGTTTGTAGTTGATTGTAGTGAAACTGATTTTGTATGTAGTTAGTTAGAAAAAAAGTTACGTAAGGGGAAAAAACCTCAGCACCCGACTTTCAAAATTCTAACGTTTATTGATTGTATCGTAATCAGTATCGTTATTAGTTCCGTTATTTTCGTTTGTAGTAGCCAACAAATGACAAAAAATAAAAAATAAACAAATAAATTATTGCTGAGCGCGTTGATGTCTTTTTTTAAAAACTCTTCTAAATCGTATAAAAACGGGAATAGTTCGACATTACTAGGCACTATTTAGCTCGGCTCAGCTCAGCTCTGGCTTCATCCGTGTGGTGACGACAGTAAGAAAACATTTGTCACCACTCCAACTCCTCCTGCGGGTGTCGTAAGGGTCGACTAAAGGACTGAAGTGTCACTGACCACTATTTGATAAAAGATTGATGATGGGCAGCAGCGTCATTATAGTGGACACATTACTGCGATCGCCAATCCGCTTGGCCAGCGTGGCGATTATGAGCGTTTACCTCCTAATTCGTTTTTACGCATAGTTAGT